>CAUYRT010015773.1:0-101816 GCA_963574885.1 Lepilemur ruficaudatus | reverse complement strand
GAAGATACAAAGCTATATTGAGACTGCCTCCTAATCCAACTAACTCCCTTGTTGTTCTTATTTTTGTCTGTGCTTCATAACCACTGATCTATTATGACACTGTAATCTTTTCTTAATTTTCTCAGCTATTATCTTTAAATTCTCTTGGTAGAGATACCTAAAGATAGAGATTACCTAAAGTGCTCAATGAGACTAAAGATCTTGCGAGTAGCCAAACCCTCATTCTTACCAAATATTAGTCACAATTCCATAGAAATGTCAATAACTCCAGGGGTCATAAGCCCAGAATTCACTAGATATGATTCTGTCAAATCTAATTTGGTACTGAAAGCCAGAGCCCTGTTGTTTGTTTCGCAAGATTCAATCCTCTTCCTGGCAAAATCTTGTCCACTTTTGTATCATTAAAAACCTAATGAAGCTGAAAGATGTTAACTTTTGTTTAACTTATGTTAATTATATTCTTTTTCAACTTTCCTGTAAACTCAAAAAATTAAATATTAAGGAACATAAGAAACATCATTTATAGAAACTAAGTGAGTGATTATCTATGGAAACAAAATATAGGTCAATTTAATTACATCTAATATGCATCAAACATTTTCTAGATACAAGATATTGCTCTAAGAATTATTGCAAATGGTAGAATAAGAATGCCATAAGGATATTAAACTCAGGATTAGAGACTGATAGGTACACAACTATTAAATGCTTATGATTGCTATAATGGACTTCATTAAAAGAGTGGAGCAAAGAAAAGAATTCTAATGTATCTCACAGACTAGGTGTACTCATTTGTTGAGTAAGTTTAATTAGTGATAAAATAATCTATATGATCAAAGTCAAAATGCTGAAGGGCGCTTAAAAACAATTTAAGCCCTAGTAAAAAAAAAAAAAACAATTTCACAACGTCCCACAGCTTCCTCTTTAAATTAAAAAGGGATGCATTTGGGTGTGTATGAGACATATAGAGAGAGAGAAAGAGAAAGAAAGAGAGAGGAAAGGGGCAATGTTTAGGGGACAAAAGTGCACTGGAATTAAACTAGTGATAAATATATATTTGGAAATAAGAGAATATAATGAAAATAACTTGAAGTAGAATATTATTGAAAACTCAAGTGAAAATGTTAAGATAATCCTCACATTTTACATACCTTATTTCCAATAATTTTTATGCATTTGTTACTGTCTTTCCTATGTCCATAATTCCAGAACAAGCAGCTACATGAGACTCCTCTTCTTCGGAAGAATGTTCCTTTCCCAAGATTCTTTTTCCTTCTTCCTTCCTGTCTTCAACAAAAATTACACTGTATTTATTTCCATTCTGCCATATCATGCATCTACCAATGGCCTGATAATTTATTTTAAACAAAAGAGTTAGTATTTAAAATGATGTTGCTAATAGTTCCATATGGAAACCCCAGCAGGATAAATTTCTGAGAATCATCCTTCCGTAGAATAGAAGAAAAGTATTGCTGATAAAAATAAAAGTGTGGGTGTGCAGACTCTCTCTGGAAATAAGGATTACAGGTAAAATAATATGAGAAATTGAACACTTAATATTCATCTGACCTTAAGTAAATAATGTAATCTTTAGTAACATTTTGAAAACAGGCTCAAAAACATTAAGCAAATTGCCCACAAATATATAGCTAGCATTTGATAAACTTAAATGTGATTGTGATGACTTATGACAAATTTCTGATCTTTCTTTGATCCTTCCTTCTTTAATTCTTATAATGCTTTCTCCAATATTTTAAAATTGTCTTTCATACTTTCAATCTAACATATTTATTTACTACCTCCTGTGGACAAGGCACTGTGCTAGGTAACTGGGTTTATTGTGAATAATTGCATATACTTGTTCCCTGCTCTAATGACACTCAGATCACTAAGCTCCAATAAGTTTCCCTAGGGAACCTAGTGGGGTAGCAGACATGAAAATAACATAAATAACATATATATTGTTTAATATGTGACACATCTTGAGAAAAGCTAATGACATATTAAAGAGTGTACATGAGGAATTACATCTGGTTTTAAGGATCATAGAAAATCTCTGTAATAGAAAGCCATTTGCACTAACTGCAAGTGAAAGTCCAAAAGTCAATTCAGCTTTGTTTTTTTTCATAAAAAACAATGTTTTAAGCAAATATTACATGCCTTATGTGGCAGTAGTGTTTGGAATACAATGACAAGGACATTGAACCCAAATAGGAAAAGATATAGTGACAAAAAAAATCTGATAAAACTCTAGGTAAAACTAAGCAATATTTATTTAATCAATAAAAATAATAATTGGCAATACAAATTTATGAAACAAACATTTTAGGTGATTCTAAAAATTCTGGGTAATATTATAGAATGCTCAGTTAAATATAACAGCTTTCTTATACTACACAGAATAGCAAGAGTTATATTAATAAATTTTAATGTTAGTTAAGATAAGAAATTAGAAGAGAATTTACAGTGAAAGAGTTGAACAAAGTGGATATATAACTTTGAATTTATTTTAGAAAAAATATAATTGAAATAACTATAATTTCAAAAAACTGGAAAAGGAGAAAAAGGCATAAAAAAAGAAGGGCTACACTGAAATCTTAAAAATAGAAGGTGAGATAAAACTAAGCATTAGCAATAATAAAAATATAAATATAATTATTTTTTTCACCTAGAAGAAAAAGTTTCCAAAATTTGATTTTAAAAGACATGATGAGCTATATGGTATTCAAAACAGAAATGAAACGTAAAGATTCCTAAAGATTGGTGGAAGTAAAAGAAGAAACAAAGGTATACCAAGAAAACTAAACAAAAGGAAAAAAATGTATACTACTTATATAATAGCATATGTTATATATATGCATAATACATATGATGAAAATGAGTTTATGTGAAAAGCATTATTAGAAATAGTGTCACATCATGTTATGATGACAAATTTATAATTAATTAAGAAGACACAGCAATTCTAAATATGTTTATCCTGTATCTTAAAAGTTTTCACAGAATTATGAGAGAAATTAACAAAGCCATAATCATAGTGAGAGGTATTTAAAAATCTATCTTTTTAGTGACAAGAATAGAGGACTACACCAAAAAAAAAAAAAAAAGACCTCACCCATTTTTCTCAAGTTTTTAAGAATTATTTGTCAAAACTAATTATGTTCTAGTGGTGTGTTGGCTTACTCCTGTAGTCCTAGTATTTACAGAGGCCACAGTGGGAGGATTGCTTGAGGTCGGGAGTATGAGACTGGCTTGAGCAAGAGTGAGACCATGTCTCTACAAAAACTAGAAAAATTAGTTGGGTGTGGGTGGTGGCAGGCACCTGTAGTCTCAGCTACTAGGGAGGCTGTGGCAGGAGAATCACTTGAACCCAAGAGTTTGAGGTCGCAATGAGCTTAGTGTGGACAACAGAAAAAGACTACATGTCAAAAAGAAAGAAAGAAAGAAACCAATTATATGTACTAGGCAATACATGATTTTTAATAACTCAATATCAGTCGTATCATTTACCTAACCATAATTTAGTAAAAGGGGAAAGCTTTATATGATCTGAAGAGAAACCAAAGTATCTAACCACAATACAACTTAATTAGGTTAAAAATCAAATAGGAAATTATATATTATATTAATATGTTTTTGAGTTAAAAACATAAGTTTAAACAACACAAAGGTTAAAATAGAATCATACCAAGTGAGATCTTGAGGTCTTCAATACTAAAGAATAAGAACAAATGAAAATACAATTTATGAACTTATAGTATACCTCATAAAACAGTGTATTGGTTGAAATGTGTACCCATAAATGTCTATGTTTGACTATAGTAAAGGCTGACTATGAATGAGCTCAGTATCTCAAGATGAGCAAACAAAATGCAAGTAACAACAAATATGAAAAAATACATCTCAAAAAGAAAACAGGGAATATTTGCAAACAAAATTTTATTTTGAAAAGTCTAATAAAACTTCTAAGATTTCTTAACAATAGAGAAATAAAAATATAACAATTGAACGTGACAGTAATGATAGAAATATTTTAAAATTAAAATGTCATATGTGACTACTTGAATAATTTTATTCTATTAAATTTAAAATCTTAGACAATATATAACATTACCTGGACAAAGTATAACTTGCTACAACTAACTAAAAAAAAAAAATAGAAATTCTGGCTAAATTTTTACAATTAAAGTTATTTAAGCAAAATTTAAAAATTTACCCATTAAAAAAAAGCAAAAAAAGAAAGAAACAAAAATAGCTATAGGTACTGACATGGGAGATTTCCAAGGAACATTGGAATGCCCACTGACTTCAACACAAAATCACTGGCTAAAGAACAGCAGAGGAAATTCTCATAAATTAATTTTACTTTGTCAGTATTGGGTTGATAGATAAAAAAAGAAAAAATTTGCCACCTGATCTAATTTGTGAACATAGATGCAAAAATTCTAAAAAAAAAATAGTAACAAACCAACTGCATGTGTGCGTGTGCTGCATGCACACACTTATTTGAAATGTTGAACCATTAAAATGCAAAAGAAAAATCTTGGAAAACTATATATAAATGGAAAAAATAGTCTTAGATAAAGTTTACATATAAAAACACTGCTGAGTAAAATCATAGGAGATCAAGTGGAGAGATATATTATACTAACTGGTTGAAAAATTGGATATGATTAATATACCAATTTCCTCCACATTATTTTGTAGATTGAATAAAAGCACACTCAAAATTCCAGTACAGTGTTTTGCAGAATGTTACAAGATGATTTAAAAAAATCACTTGGGTAAACAAAGGACCAAGAATAGCCAAAACAATCATGAAAAGAAAGAACAAAGTTGGGGATTTATTCTATCTTACTTCATAAATTACTATAAGGATAAAAATATCAAGATGGTGTTGTATTGACAAAGGAATCAACAAATATATCAATATAACAATGTAGGAAGTCCAGAAATATGCCCACATTTATATTCTTTTTAAGTTGCCAAACAGGAAAAAGAAAAAAAAAAAAAAGCAAAACACAACTCCAACAATTAATTTGTGATGCAATAACTAAGTATCTATATGGAGGGAAAAGAAAACTCAACCCCTACTTTACAACAACATGAATCAATCTCAAAACTATAATATGCTGAAAGAAAGTAGTTGAACACAAAAAAGTACCCATTGTATGATTCCGTTGAAATGATATTCTAAAACAGCCAATATAACTTAAGTAGAAATTAAATACAATTGTTGCTTCCAATAGGGGATTGACTGGAAATAACAGATATTACTGAGAATTGTTCATTGTCTTAAGGGACTGTGAGTTACTTAAGAATATGTAATCCATGTGTCAAAATTGATTAAATAGGATGTTTAATTTCTAAACATTTTAATGTATACAGAGTATATAGCTCAATTTAAAAAAATTAAGGAACCAATATCTTTAATTTCATTGGCCAAAAATTGAAAATTATGCACAAGGTAATAGTCAACTCAACTGTTTGAAACATTGTATATAAAACCTGTGCATTTATAATTAATGTTATGCTAAATGAATTATTGCTTCTCCTTCAAAAAGAAAAATCCATAACTGTCACATCACAGTTAGAGATAACCAGAACACTTACTTCTTACTCAGAAAATTATCAATGAAAGAAATAAGCATTTAATTCTATCTTTCCTACAGAAATTGCATTTTAGGATAACCAAATATAGAGTATTAGGCAACAACCATTTTGTAACTCCTGTTGCTACCTGAACTCATTAATAATTATTAGCATGCCTGAGATTGGAACACTCAGACATTATGCATCTCTAATGTGATGCAATACAATGGACTTATCACCATTCATGCAATATTTTTGCCCAAATATATACAACCTAGATATAAGAACTAATTTTCAGTTCACAAAATCCATGGCCTATCGAGAAACAAATTATACAATACCATGAAAAACCAAGTAGACAAACATAGAATGCAAGACAACTGATCCTGTTTCTTCAAAATAACAACGCCATAAATAAAAGGGAGGGGAATAGATGGAATTTGTTTGGATCTTAATTGCAAGAAACTATTTATAGTAATGGAATTTGGACACAATTGGGGTTATTTGGACATAAGGTGAGGTCTCAATAATATTAAGTAATAATTGATAATTTTGTTAATGGTGATAATAGCATTTTGACTATTGGCAAAATGTCCATATATTTTAGAGATCCATGCAATGTTTTGGAAAGTTAAATGACCTGAGGACTACAATTTGCTTTAAAACGTTTCAGCCACAATATGGGGGAAGAACTATGAGGGAGAAAGAAAATCATGTGACAAAATTTGATAATTGTTAAATTAGGATGATGAGTGTACAGAGTCCCTTACACTATTCTCTCTCTTTTCTTGTTTACATTTCAAATTTTTCACAATAAAATTTTTAGGGTGAAATTTTATATTTAAAAATTTCACCAAATGTTATGCTTAATGGTAAAAATGCTAGAGATATTTTTTTTAACATCTGTAGTAAGACAAGTACATCTGCTATTCCAACAGCACTGGGGAGTCCCAACCAGCATAATGAAATAGGACACAAGTAAAAGCTTTGAAAAATGTTGAGAAATTACCAAATATATTTTAAAACAAATATTTAAATGTTTACATAAAAGTACACAATATTAATATAATTTATTAAAATTAATATATTTTAGTAATGTTGCTATATGTAACATGTATGTACAAAATTCAATTTGCTTATATGCCAGCAATAAATACTAAATAATAACACTGTAAACCATCTCGATAAATATATTTAACAAAAATGTTCATGAACTCATATAGAGAAAGAAATTCAAATTTTAATGAAATATATTAAAAGGATCATAATAAAATGAGAAATATTAGCTGTTTATAAAAAGGACAATTCTATTTTTAAAAGATGTCTATTCTCCAAGGTTTATCTATGTATTGAAGTCAATCTAATTAAAATTTCATAAAGATTTTCAAACTTCCAATTGATGCAAAATTTTAGGTCAAAATAATCAAGATCTGAAAACAACCAAGAAAATCATGATAATTTTAAGAAATTTGTAAGAATTTCTCTATCATAGATTAAGATTATTTTAGAGATGAAGAAATGAATACAAAGTTATATTTGTGTAGGGTTAGATAGATCACTCAATGGAATAAAGAAGAAAGTCTAATAACATGTCTAGGCATATGTGAAAATTTGATGTATAACACAGGGGCTTTGCGGGTTAACTGAGTTAAAGAATTATTTTTTGAGTGATGCGAGAGAAATGTATTTACTTTGGAAAACAATGAATCTCCATCCTTACAGAATAGTAAATCTCGGATTGTTAAAAGACATTCATTAGTAATATATGGTATAACGTTTTATATTTTTAAAAAAATAGAAACAATGTATGACCTGATTAGTCATGGCAAAGATTCTGAATTTTATTTAAAATGAGACAGAAAGCTACTGAATGTTTTTTGCAGAATTATGACATAATATGAGTTACATTTTAAGAAGTTCATTTTTGCTGGTCTGTGGAGAACTGAATGTATGAAACAGGAGAAGGAATAGTGAAGCCAGTTAGGAGATTCACAACAGTCCAGGTAAAAGTGATGATTGTATTTCAGTATAGTAGTGGAATGATCACATTGAATTTTTTGTTGTTTAGGGACAGAGTCTCTGTCCCCCAGGATGGAGCACAGTGGCTGGGACTACAGGCATGCATCACCATCCCCATCTAATTTTTAAAAATTTTTGTAGAGATGGGGTCTTATTATGTTGGCAGTAGCTAAGATATACATGATCCATACCTTTTCTGAGTAAATTAGAGTGATCATTGCACTCTTTTAGGAAGCCATAGATCCTAGCTTTTATTTCTGTATCAAAATTCGCTTCCAGAGTAACATTTAATATTTAATCTCTCAATACTTGATGTATCGTCATTTGCCTTTGAACTTCATCTTTAATGGCAAAATAGAAAACTTTAAACCCCCAAAATATATAGTACAATAAAAAAGTTAGTTTTTCTAAAAATTGAGAATCCATATACGAATCTATCTTATTAAGATTGCTTTAATTCAGTCATCTCTGAAATACTAGCTTAGATTCATTCCCAAGGCTGGAAATTTTACAGAGTATATTCAATTATTCAATAAGGTCCGCAGTTTTCTCACATATAAATATGTATCATATAGAGTTCTGTAAAGTTCTTTGTTTCTTCAGACTGATTTATTTATTATTGTTTAGTGTTTTATTTTTAATTTGTATGGATTTATAATAGCTGTACATATTTATGCGGTAGATGCGATGTTTTGATACAGGCACACAATGTGTAATGGTCAGATTAGGATAATTGGGGTATCCATCACCTCAAGGATTTATTATTTCTTTGTGTTAGGAACTTTCCAGTTCCATTCTTTATTTTGAAACGTACAGGAAATTACTGTGAAAAATAATTGCCCTATTATGCTACCAAGCACTAGATCTTATTTTTTTTTCTCTAACTTTATTTTTTATACCCATTAATTACCTCCTCTTCATCCTCTCCCAACCCTCACAATCACCCTTCCTAGCCTCTGGTAACTACCATTCTATTTTCTATCTCCATTAGTTAAATTCTTTTTTTTTTTTTTTAGCTCCTACATATTAGTGATAACATGCAATACCACCATACTACCATAAAAATATCAAATCTCATCTGTAAGGTTCCTTATAATCTCAAAATTTTATAATTTTATCATTAATGAAAGATTCAAGTTATCTATTTCTTGAGACAAACTGAATTTTAAAAGAAAAACAGTGAGGCAGTTAGAAAATATAACAAAATATGTATCTCGGAGAGGAAGAATATTGTGGCTGAAGAGGTTCTCATTTGATTTAACTCAAGTCAGAGATAATATTAAGTAATTGAGAGTGGCCATATAAAATATTATCAGGCAGGATGACTGTTGGTATATATGCAAACATGTAGCAATGATTCCACTTGGTTTTTAAACATATTTTGTCTGGGAATTTTATTTTAATTTTAAATAAAAGGGATTTAATGTTTTAGTAAAATGTCAAATATAATTTCCTTAAATATTCTTATAAAAAGTTGTGAGAAATTTTAATTGCTTAAATAGGTTAAAATGATCAGTTAGTTGAATAGAGTGATTTTTCTTTGTATGATAGCTATGTTTACCTGCCTGCACAAGTGAAATAATTTCACTTATACCTTTAATAATCAGATTAATGTAAGAGGTTGTAGTGTCCAGAAAGTAGCCAGCCATGTGAACATTCTCATTGTATTAACAATGGCTGGATACTTTCAAGACAGACAGCTTATGTCTGGGAATTTGTTAATTTTGGTAACATTTTTATGTTGTTCTTTCTTCCTCAGAATTAGTTTCAAACTAACACCTTATGGTAGTTTAAAAACCTCTAGTAGTTAAAAATTTAATACTTTGGTTTTGACTATTTAATACAATATTAGGTTTGAAAATATTCATATTTTTTATGCTTGTTTTTATTATTTTACTACTAATCATATTTAAAATATCATCGATATTCTAAATCTCTTCCTTGACAAAGACTTAATATAAAAATGTAAAGCATAAATTATAACCATATGTAGTTATCATTCCTACCCAGAACATTCCTTGGAGGTACTAGAAGGTTGCAACTTGCATTGCTAGTGTCATAGCTTTACCCTATAACAGTTTCTAATTATAATATTTTTATTAAAGTTAACTACAAATGTTTCCAAAAATTGGCAGAGATCATAGAAATAATTTGATCAATCTCCTTACACAATGAAGTTCTGTAGACCATATCAATTTATGGTTTGTCTTTGTTATACAGTCAGTTTATCATATGGTCAGTTAAGACTAGAGGCCGGGCGTGGTGGCTCACGCCTGTAATCCTAGCACTCTGGGAGGCCGAGGCAGGCTGATCGCTCAAGGTCAGAAGTTCGAAACCAGCCTGAACAAGAGCGAGACCCTGTGTCTACTACAAATAGAAAGAAATTAATTGGCCAACTAAAAATATATAGAAAAAAATTAGCCGGGCATGGTGGTGCATGCCTGTAGTCCCGGCTACTCAGGAGGCTGAGGCAGAGGATCGCTTGAGCCCAGAAGTTTGAGGCTGCTGTGAGCTAGGCTGACGCCACAGCACTCTAGCCTAGACAAGCGAGAGACACTCTGTCTCAAAAAAAAAAAAAAAAAAAAAAAACACTAGAATCAGCACTTAGACATAGCTCTTACCTAAAAAAAAGTAAGATAATTCATTATATGCATTTTAGATAATGTATTTACATAATGGAATTATTTATAACTAAACTTTTAATTAGTTGATGAAAGATCTACGTAATTATAGGCATATGCGTGTATGAATACACATACTGTTTATGCATTAGTCATATCTTAGGTATTCCAGTTCACTTTTCTTCATTCTTAGAAGAACAAATATTCATTGCACACAGTAATAAGGATTATTTAGTTTTTTTTGATCTAATAATTTTGTTTTATCTTGAGTACCCTTTTT
Organism: Lepilemur ruficaudatus; assembly: GCA_963574885.1. Classification (NCBI taxonomy): domain Eukaryota; kingdom Metazoa; phylum Chordata; class Mammalia; order Primates; family Lepilemuridae; genus Lepilemur; species Lepilemur ruficaudatus. The sequence continues at coordinate 91,304 of CAUYRT010015773.1, read as the reverse complement.
GTACATCATTTTGAATTTGCATATTAAATTATGATATCCAGAGAAGACAATTGTCATCTATTTTCTAAGGAGATGAGCTCCATGTAAAGTCAGCACACATTATACAAAGAAAGCTTTATACCAATGTATATACAGGAGGAAATGAACCAAAAGATATTAGCACACCAACTGTCCCCAAAAACACATTTGTAAATATTGATTAATTATAATTATACATGAATATAGTAAGCAACTAGTAGTGGAATCTTTTACAACAAGGAGTTGTCAGCATTTTGTATCTCATCTGATAGCATACTTACTAACTGTATCTAAGGAAAGGCTTATTCCAACTATATTATATTTTTAATATGCTTAACTTTTGACATAGCTCAGAAATATTGTCCTCCTTTCATTGGTTAAGTAAATTTTGTGGTTTATCTTATTCCTGTCTATGTGTTTCACTACTCATTTGGAGACTAAAAAGATAAAACACAACAGAAAAAGTACTAAGCGTTGTTCCTTGAATCTGATTTATCTTCATATTGCAACTCCTACAACACTAAGTATTAACAAGTAAAAGTCCTTTATGTTAATGAAAACCAACTGTATACTGTGAGGAGAAATATATTTTTAAAAATCTTGCTAGAGAAAATATGAACATTTAAGTCATTTAGGCTTTTCTTACATACCGTTGGCCTGAAGACTAAATAATTAAACTCAAATTACCTTGAGATGAATCACAATTGTTTTTTAAAAGATACCAAAAATAATTATGGGAACAATAAATAATGTAAATTAAAAGATATGCAAAAATTAACTCATGATGCAGTCAGAATCATAGTACATAATGCCTATGTACTTATCCAATGTAGAAATTCACATTATCACCAATTGGACAAGTATTCCTCCAATTCATACTGGAAATTTTCCAGATAAATATTTTCCATATATTCATAATATTTCAGATTCCTTTGTTGGAATCTTTAATTGTAAGCTAAAATCCACCTCTGATGTCTTCTCCATACTGTTCCTGGTCTGTCCTAAAAACCTTAAGAACTAAATTAATTTTCAGATTGCAGCCCTTCAATATTTGAAAACACTTCTGTTTTCTCTTAGACTCGAAGAGATGAACATCTTTAGTGGCCTTGGTTGCTTTCTCTGCCCCATCATCTATTCTCAACTTCTTTCTTCATGATAATACTTTAATTTTTTTTAACGATCTACTTTTTTTTATGCAGTTTATGTTGGCCAAAAGAAGTGAACACTATCTACAGGTCCTGAGTTTTGGCATGACCAAACTAATCATAGGAATTACAATTTATTTGACAATGATAGATTTCAGAAACCTATACTTAACTCCATCAGCATCTGTCAGTCACCTGAACAAAGTTATTGATTCAAGTTTGGACAGCTGGCCTAAGCCCAATCACAGGGAAGTAAGAAAGTATCTAGTCTAACTTGCCATAGCAGCAAGTTATGAGCAAAAGGAGAACCAACCTCACTGGTTGATAACCCCAAAGATATTAAGTTAAGATCATGACTTTATTGAATCACTGACTGATTCAAAGATTGAAATCTGCTCTACCTCTGAACTATAGGTTAGGGTAAGATTACAGAATGAAGGTAGTTTGAGATTTTTTTCTCCTTACAACTTTGTTAAAAAATTATGTATTTATATTTGAGTGTGTATCTCTCCTGAGTAAAGAGAGTAATTGAACTATTAAGTTTTACTAAAAGAGATAAAGATACACAACTTGATTTGGAAAAGAGAATAAAGTAGGTTAGTGATGTTCATATGCTTCAGGAAACAATACACATAATTATATGTCACTAATGGATTAGTCATTGTCAAGACCTAAAAAAGTGCAAGCAATTCAAAAAAATGTTCACCAGTCATTTTTCCATGAACATAATAATGTAAAAACAATTCTATTTTTTCTATTCATGCTGTTTTCCTCACATAGACGTTTCTCCATAGTGAAACTCATGATGGTTTGAAATGAGTACAAAACACTGCCACCCTGAAATTCCATTCTCACTGACAACCCATAAGTGTTAGTCCTTTGGATTGAGATATTGGGACACTTTATTAAAATGTTAAAACCTTAGCATAGAGGGATACACGGATCACTCAGTAATCCCTGTTCTGAAACCATTTTATCAGTAAAATTAGCTAGTCAGCCACTTAAATTAATTGAAAGTCCAAGAGGAAATTGTTACTTATGTCCTGTTTTTTTCCAGGTCCACCACTTTTACTAAGTTTGAAGGCTTACAGAGTTCTGTGGATTTAGTATTAAAAGTATAAATGACTTGGATAAATATGCATTATGATTCGCTCACTTTAAGAGATATGTGTTCCTTATATCAAGAAGCCAGACGGACATTATGTTAATGTGAAGTCTACTAAAAACTTAAGAATCTTCCCTATTCTTTAATAAGTCCAGTAATTTATTTTTAAAAACTGTTTGTTTATTGTATATGAGAGCCAAAATATATTTATATAATCTTTTGAGGCTTTTATATCCTTTGCCTGGATACTGAAATTATTCATGCATAAGCACTTTAATGTACTTCCAATGTTTTAGCTTAATTTTGTTCTTCCAATGGCTGAGCAAACAGCTCATTCGCTTTTCAGAGTCTTTAATGTTTTTGTTGGCAAATTTCTTCCAGTTATGGGTTCCATTTTTTCAATACTTTTATTTTCAATCACTAGAAATGACACATTAGAAATGAAAGAAATAATGTTTCTGGTCAATATTTTTAAGAAACACAGCATATTTTTATTTAAAAAGTTAAGTTCATGAATTGTGTTTTATAATTCTACTTCCTCAAGTTTCCTAGAAACCTAGGATATGAAAAAAAGAGGAATTTCAATATCATCTGAATAAATCTTCCTTTTTTGGGAGTTTTGAAAATGGAGAAATATTATTGAAGGTGAGTTATTCATTTATATCCATCCTCTTTGTCAATAACAGAGCTAGAACACTTAGGGTAACTCAACTTCCAGTGCTATTTCACTACTAGATCAGTTATCTATTGCAATAATGATGCTATGTAGCAAACCACTAAACAATAAACATTCATTTTTTTGAACAGTAAACATTTATTAGTTTGCTAGTCTATAGGTCATCTGAGCTATTTTTTTTCTGTTCTGGGCTGGGCTCGACTGTCCCATCTGTGCTTGATTCTGAATTTGTGTTCCACTGGTAAGTCGGCTGAAGGCAGGCTTTCCTGTCTTGACTGCAGTCTCTCACATCGCTGAGGACTTGTCTGGACCACTTTGGTTGGACGTGTCCCGTGTGATCTTTCCTCCTTCATTAGGCTAGCCCAGGCTTTTTTACATATTAGAGGCAGCATTGTAAGAGTACAATGGAATGCACACAAAGGCCTCTTGAGACCTCTGTTTATGACTCATATACTGTCACTTCTACTGCAAGTCACAGAGCCAACTCAAATTCAAAGAATGAGAAAATAAAGTTAATTTATTGATGGAGAAAAAGCAAAGACAATGCAAATGTGTTCATAGAAGGAGGGTTACGAATCTGGTCATACTTGCAATCACTCTAGTACACGTATCATGGACCTATTCATTCTTCTCCATTTGTATTCCTTGAAAACTCTCTTTATTCTCTTCTTCATGCATAACCTCCAGAATGGTATCATCCATCTCCAAGTTCTTAGTCTTTTACTAACACATGCAGTGCTTACAAATTACTGTTTCATGGTGTGCTTTTGATTACATTCTATGACATGACTCATCTTTCTGGGAATCTGATTTTTATCTTCTCAATACAATGTCATGACTATTATACTACATGGCATTTGATTAATTAATTATAATGCAATTATTTTAATATAAAATATTCAAAAGGTATTTTTAAGAGAAGTTTTATTTTATCTGACACATAAATTAAAGCCTTTCCAAGCTGGCATCAGCCAGAGCACTAAGGTTGTCTTTGAAATGGAAACCAATTGTCAAGCCTTCTTAAGTTGCCTTTGTCTTAATAATTGTGGCACTGATATCCTTTTTACCTAGATACTACTCTCTTGAGTTCCAATTCATGTATCTATTCCTTGAAAAAAATAAACTGCCACTCTTTCACAGCTTAAATTCTAAAAGAGAAAAATGACAATAAAAATATATTATCAAGTAGTTATAAATTCTATAAAAAGAAATAACATTTTATTAGGGGAAAGACAGAAATCTCATTTTTGCCATAAATTGGCTACTGTGGTAAGACATGGGGTTAGTGAGAAAGTTGTAAGACCTTCAAGTCTGCTCCTTATCATTATAGTAGTACTCAAGTCTCTTTGGAGTTAGAAAGACATAGATTCAAATCCCATCACCATGGTTGACTGGTGTAACTTGAAAACCTCACATAAGCTCTGTGAACTTTAGTTTCTTTATTCATAAAATATGATTGTTTGAAAGTACTTTGTGGGACTGGTGTGGTGCTTAACTAAGGCAAAGCATATCAATTAGACTGTCTATCAGAATGCCTTCCTTAGAGCAGTGGCTTCAGAAACGTTTGCCATTTTATAGACTATATTAATGCTCAAAACTAGATAAATCTGAAGAAAATATAGATTCTATTCTGAGGCTTGAAGTCTCTTGTGTGAATTTCATCAAGGATTGGGTATACATTTATAAAGTTCTTGTGTTCCTCTTTGTCTTACCTCCAGCATTTTTTACTATTCCTGCAGCACATTATTTCTTTAAAACTTCCCCTAAAGCTTCTTTGAGATTGATGAATGGTCAGTGTCACTGATATGTTAGGAGCACCAACTCAGAGGCAGTACCGCCGGTTTTCATTCTAGATCTGCTACGCATTGGCTGTGCGCTTGGGGCAAAATCACTCAATACGTCTATATTTAAGTTTCCAAAACAGGAGCTAGAGGAACAAAAATAGCACCTATATTATGAAGCTGGTGTGAATATTAAGTAACTCAATATGTTTTAAAGTACTCAAAACAGTACGTGACACATTAGGATTTCTGCATTTTTGTGTGTTATTATTATTATTATTTAAAATAAAGAACTGAAAAACATATTGAAGGTAAAACTTTGAAGGTTCATAGAGACATATTTGTTTAATGAACATACAAACATAGAATGTATACTAAATTAATATATTACAAATGACATTTTGAACTATTTTATCAGTGACAGTCATTAACGGTTACTGACAATTTTGCTTCTGTTTACTATCATTTGATCACTTAAGGAAGTGACCACCATACATATTTTACCTCTCCAACTTATGAATTTCTCATTACTGATGCATGTCAGAGACTTCAGTTAATGGGAAAGTTGGACAAAGCATAGGAAGGAGCATGCAACGCTTAACCTTGTCTGCTACATCTCCATCAGGTCTGCCTGCACACTCTCTGCTCCCCATGACACTAACCAGAAAGGAAAAGAGAAAGAAGAGAAAAGTATAAATGCAGAGTTCCTATGAATTCAAAAAGCAAAGGCAGTAGAAAATAAAACAGGAACTCAAACAAAACACATAAAGTATCTCAATTTGTTTCAGCCCAGTTTTCAGAGAACACTTTGAGGGGCAATTTAAATGATTCTAATAAAAAGTCTATTCTACTTCAAACTATTTACTATATATTTTTATTTTCCCCAACATATACATTTTTTCTTTCATGAATACAAAAAAAATGTAAGATCTGTGTTCTTCTGTATCACCTTGAGAATGCTGTTTCAGTTCATGTTTCCATTTCACATTTTGCTCCACTGAAGCAGGATGACAGGATTTCTGAGAGCTTTGCCAGTCCAGTTGCCTGGGTGGCTACCTACAGGAAACTCAGGCCTTAACTTCCAGAGTTAGGATACCCAGGCCACAGATGGCTCAGATTATAGCTCTCAGGTGGAATGAAAGGATCTTTCCTTATATTAACTGTAAGGAATAGAAAAGAGCAATGAAATCTCAAGGATTTAGGGAATGGAAAACTCAGAAAATTTTTCCATATATATACACACATTAAACTGAGCTGCCATTAGCATTCAAATTCATATATCAAAACAAATAATATAGGAATTGAGAAACAAAAAAGGTAAACTAGCCCAGAAAAAAACTTGTGATGCAAATGAGAGAATTAAAGCATGGATATACTGACCAGGGTAATCGCAGCATATAATAAGGACATCTGAATGCTTTGGATCTAATAAATTTTCCAGGGTTGTGGAGACACAGCATGAAAGGCTTTATTGAACATTAGTGATGACAGAAAGGACTGAAAGCACTGGAAGGAGGTGGCCTTGACTAAATAGAAGAGAATAAACATTTATGTACATATACAACTTCCATTAATGCTAATCAGAGCTTTGCTTATAAATCTGAGCACAAGGAGAATATATACACATATATATAGACACACACATTATATGCATATATATTTACTCGAGCTTTCACTAAGTTCACATTTATAGTGATTGTAAACAAGATGTCTTTTAGGTTACTTATAATTGAAATGCATTAATATTTTAGGACATGTAGCTTTTGAAAACTTTCAGTCATTAAACCTTTACATTCTTAGGTAGAATAATTTGCAAACAGATATAACTCTACAGACTTTTCCTTACAAATGAGACTATCAGACTTAAACTACCCATGTTCGATGGAGAAATCCGGTTTTCACTTTAATATTAAATATTACGTTTTCCCAAATCTTCGAGAGGAAGAAGGAGAAAGCAGGAAAATATGGAGCCCATGGTGGGGAGGGCAGAAGGAAGGGAGGGAGGACAAGAACAAGCAGAAGGAGAATGAAAGAATCCTGAAAGTGTAACAGCACAACAGCAGTTCTGGCAGATGACGAGATCCTCGAGAATCAATCCTTCTTGTCTTCTTTCCCTTGAATCTCTGAAACTTTGGGCAATGCCAGGCCCAGGGCAGGTGAACAACGCATGCTTATTAAACTATCTTAAATTGACAGTGTGACAAAGTTTACTATTGATGTAAACAATGCCTTCACCAGTTTTTCCACTCTCTGGAGATTTTACAGAGAATAAATGATAATAAAATACTTTTTAAGTTCATTTGAGTTGAAAATTATCCTGAAGTTGTTTCAAATCAAGGATGCTCTGGTCTATAGTGTAAAAATATATATATATTAATTGCATTAATACTAAGAAAGGCTTGGAGATTGTGGACTTGGGATAGTCATGCTAGTATTTTCATCAGTCTCCTAAATGTGAAGCAACCCTCAGTGTGCATATGCATATGTCCTATTTCTAGAACAAAGTCGCATACAAATGTAATTGGTAAGCTAGTGTTTAAGAGACAGTAGATAAATTAAAATTTTGTGGCTGTGAATGCCAAGGTAAGGAAAGTCCCCTCTCCTTTCTTTCCTTGTTTTCTTCATTCCTTCTAATACACAATTAATGATGGGACTATATGCCAGGAATTGCAGTGTGCTGGGACCCGGCACCTCTGATACAACACTTGCTACGATTATCTGGTTATTGATTAATCTCCCTCACTCTCTCAGAAACTCATCTATCACTGCTTCTCACAAATATTTGTTTAATTGAATTAAATCAATAGTTCATAAGTTTCTATGCCAGAAAAAATGTACGCATTTACAAGATTTATAGGTTGAAAGACAACGAAGGATGAAAAAAACAACATGATCTCCAGCCTCACATACTTTACATTCTAAAAGACAGAAAAGCCAATGAAACTAAAGTACAAATAGCTAAAGAAATTACAGATTGCATTAGTTGCAATGTAGAAAACAACCAGGCCTCAATAACAGGAAAAATATTAATTGATTGGTAGTTAATTGGACTTAAGAAAAATTAAATTAATGTTTTAGCATTGCCTTTATACATATATTAGGAAATTTTTTAAAAAGGAAACTAGAGTACAATTTCTTCCCTCAAGGAGATTTCACAATTTAATTTTGGACAGAAAAACTTACACAAGCAACCCTAACATAAGACAATATAGTACACAAATCTTTGAGCACTATATATATATGTGTGTGTGTGTGTGTGTGTGTGTGTGTGTGTATATATAGGCATTTTGAGAGAGTTAATCAAAGTGCTAGGAAAAGTAGACAGAAAGATTTATTCCAGTAGAGGGAATAGCTTGTTAACAAATATGTTAATGGGAAGAAGAGATCATGCAAGGATTAGAACAGGAGACAAAACCCAGAAATTTTGCCGTAGTAGACTAACTTTGAAAGAGGAAAACCAGGGAAAATGTGTACTATTGAATTGCCAACAATCTTGAGTTTACATCATAATTTTGCTTAGGCTAAATTCTATTAATAACTAAAAATGTTAATACAGTGTTTTGTGTTTTACATGACAGTTGACATTCTATATATTATATTTTAATGATAGCAATATATATATACAAGTACTAGATATTTTTATATTTATAACCAACAGCCAGTTATTTGCTGGACAATTTTGTGACAAAAGTTCAAAGCTAATAGACTTTTCTTGGGACCCATTTTTAATAGAAATGGAGAAACATAGCTGTTAAAAAATATTTGAAGTCTTTCCTGATATACAAGCAAAACTTAGACATAATGTTCACAAAAAAATAAGCAATTAGATAAAATTTCTGATGTTGTTTTTTTATAATCTCTGTTTAAGGAAAAGGACATGAAAACAAATTGTTGTATATGACATGTCCTTTGGGAATAGCTGGGAACATTAATGAATATGTGCAAGGTAACTGAATTATATTAGCTATTCAGAAGTGAAACACCCTAGACATTTAGTCCTTTGTTGATATGCTATCATTAATTTTCATTTTTTTCTGTCTGATTTATTACTGACAATTAATATAATGTATATAAAACTGATACTCTCAAAGTTATTTGGTTTCAAAAATTAATTTTGTTTTCTCAATGGCAATTTAACGTAATCTCTAATGGGATTTTTTTCTTATTTTCTTTTCCTTTTAATTTTTTCATGTATTTCAGTATTATTTTTGTTGTCTTACACTTTTTAAGCTCTTAATACTAAATTATATTTTAGAATTGTCATTTTTCACATGCATGTAGCGTATTTCTTATAAACCTCAATTCCAGTTCAAAATGTATTGTCCTAATTCTTCCTAAATATGCAATGTTAATTCTTCACAGCTGAATCTACTTTTGGAGGAAAATAGACTATTTGATAAAATAACAATGAAAGAGGAAGAACCAAAGCAACATAATGAATTTGGGTAAGAAATCTGGTCACTATAATAGTATTTCAATATCTTGCTTCCAAGTCCAAACCAAATATATAAAATGACTCTTTTCACAATTGTATATTGAAGATTTAACCTATTTTGATTCTATTCTTATCTTTATTGTTATCAACTAGTACTACATTCCCTAAACTGATTTATTGAGGGTTCTCAAAACAGAGCTGGTACTTTTTTAACAGTGTACTTTTATTACCATTCCATCAACCAGAATGACATTTCCTGTCCTCTTCTCTTAGAATCACTATATCCATTGTTCAAAACTGGTAATCCATTTCTGATTCTTTAAAAGCTTCCCATGGACAATCCAGCCTGAGCTGATTACTTAGACTTCTGAGCTTTTATATCAAGGAGAGTTTCAGTCATTGGCAATAAATTGTTTACTGTCAAGTAATATTTCTGCAATTGCTTTTCAGAACTTCTATATAGGTCATTTTTGGTGCTACCCAAGTTTGCAAGTATTTATGTCATATCTCTGTGTAAGATTTTGTGGGAAAGAAACACACTGTATATATCATTTTTTCCTCAAGAACACAAAACAGCGTGCTTAAAATGGCTTTTTCTTCTTCTTCTTCTTTTTTAAATCTATGAAACTTACTTTATAGTAATATTTCCATCTATGAAGAAATAAAAAGCTGTGATTCCCTTCATTTACTTATTCACATATTCTATCAATATTTACCGACTGCTACTAGTAGACACAGAACGCAGGGGATACAAACAATTACATAACATGATTTATACCCTAATGTAGCAGGACCATAGGCAGTTTAAAAGGCATTTAAAAGTGTGTTATAAATTGATATAAGGTGTCAGAGGCTGGAGCATGAGAGGTTTAGGAATAATAGTTCAATTTATTCTATCCTATGGTCCTAAGTTATTCTCCCAAAATTTTAGAATTTAAATTCTTTTGATTTATCTATTACTTTTGTTTTCTGGTGTGAATACTACTTTTTCACATTGTTTTTCTCTTGTACACTGCATTGTACATTGCATTTACACTAGGTCTCTGAATGCTAAAAAGAAGAATGAATAAACATTGCATGGAAGAACTGGGATCTGCATAATTGTGCTTGCTGAGTACAGATAGACTTAGAAAAAAGCAAGAGTGGTTATTAAGAAAAATAAAATTATAATGCTTAGGCTAGGTCATACTGTGACTGTAAATGTGAAGCCATCACTAGACTCAGAATGAAAACACATTCTTGAAGCTAGATATGTGCATTGATTACTGAAAACACAGTGTGGATAAGACTATACTTCTAAAGGTTGTTGACAGCTCTGTTAATTCAATTCCTAGTTTTAGACCAGTAATGTGTTATTATTTCCATTGGTTCATGAGGCAACTGAAGCCCAGAAAGCTGAGGTAGCGTGGCTGGTACGCTAACCTGCCTTTTTGACCACAGGAATAGCAGCCCCAAGAGAAAGAAAAAAGTGCACAAAACTTAAATTTGTGACTTTTCTTAAACAATACCAGACTTGATTAAGCTTCTTTGCTACCCAAGTAGCAAAGATGAGTGGGTTTTCTAAAAATAAAGATTAACTCCTACAACATACCATTATCACTATTTGTATTTATTTCAATTGATTAAGCACCCCACAAGTCATATAGATCTACACTGGAAAAAAAGAAAACCTTCATATAAAGCCTGAACCTGCAATAGACAATGAGTGCTGTTTAGCAGACCTAAATAACTACCTTCCAACATAGGTGCTTTACAGAGCCTCATAAAACATTCCTTTCTTTCATATTAAGCTTTCTTAGGTTTTTACATATACAGAATTATAGTGCAATCTTATATGAATGGCGACAGTGCAAAGGAAAATAATCCTTACTAATCCCTTCTAATCTTTTTTTCAAGATTTAAGATTTTGAAACATTTTAGTTATTAAAATTTGTCATTCAAACTTTATATCTAACTTAACGTTTGAATCATCTTCTGAGATATTTAGACAGTTTCATTTGAAAAATAAAACAGTGCTTTAGGGATTTCTTCAAGTGAAAGGTGAAACAAGGTTAACCAATGTTCAATTCCTGTTCTACAAAGCAAGTTATTTTTATTCAAATAATAAAAAAGAATTCTGAAGCCTAAGAAATAGTACTAAGCAGGAGTCAGTCTGAATATGAAGAGACCCATTAATATCAAAATATGTTGCAAAAAATCTGTTATGTTCTGTGGTTTAGAGAAGAAAAGAAGGAACAGCTTTTGTGATTTCTGTTTTAATAATTTAAGGGATACAAGTGTTATTTGTTAGATGAATTGTATCATTCTGAAGTCAGGCCTTTCAGTGTACCCATCACCAGAATAGTGTACACTGTACCCGATATGTAGAGTTTTATCACTTACTCTCCTTCTAACTTCCTCCTTCTTTCCAATGTCCATTAAGCCTCTTCATGACCATATATATCCCTTGTTTAGCCCAACTTTTAAGTGAGAACAAGTGGTATTTATTTTTCCATTCCTGAGGTACTTCACTTAGGATAATGGTCTCCAGTTCCATACAAATTGCTGCAGAAGATAATATCTCATTCCTTTTTGTGGCTGAGTCGTACTCCATGGTATATACAGACCACATTTTCTTTATCTACTCATCAGTTGATGGGCACTTAGGTTGGATCCATGTCTTTGAAATTGTGAATTGTGCAGTGATAAACATTCAGGAACAGGTGTCTTTTTGATATAATGACTTATTTTCCTTTGAATAGATATCCAGTAGTGAGACTGCTGGATTGAATAGTAGGTCTGCATTTAGTTCTTTGAGGAATGTCCATACTGCTTTCCATAACAGTTATACTAGTTTCAGTTCCTACCAACAGTGTATAAGAATTACATTTTCACCACAACCACATCATCTTTGTTTTTTTGACTTTTTAATAATGGCAATTATGGCAAGGGTAAGGTGGTATCTCATTGTGATTTTAATTTGCATTTCCCTGATAATTAGTGATGTAGAACATTTTTTCATTTGTTTTTTGGCTTGTGTCCCTTTGTCATTCAGTTTGAGGAATCTTTTGATTTCCATCTTAACTTCATTATTGACCCAAGAATCATTTAGCAGCAGATTGTTTAATTTCCATTTCTACCTTGTGTAGATTTCAGTATTTCTCGAGTGCTTTTATATTGGTGGGTATTGATTGTTCTTTTCCATGTGTAGAGCCCTTTTAAGCATTTTCAGTAGGGCAGGTCTAGTGGTGAAAAATTCCCTTAGTGTTTGCTTGTCTGGGAAAGACTTTATTTCTCCTTCATCTTTGAAAGTTAGTTTTTCAGAATACATGATTCTGGCCTGTCACTTGCTGTGTTTAAGAAGAACTAAAAGTAAGATCCCAATACCACTGGCTTATAAATTCTCTGCTGAGCAGTCTCCTGTTAGTCTGATGGATTTTCTTTTTTAAATAACTTGTTGCTTATGTTTCACAGGTTATAGGATTTTCTCCTTCTGTTTCACTTTGGCCAGGCTGAAGAATATTGGCCTTGGTTATGTCCTATTTGTTGTGAATCTTCTAGGTATTCAATGACCAACTTATATATGAATATCTAAATCTCTAGTGATACCTAGGCACTTTTTCTTAATTATTCCCTCAAATATGTTTTCCATGCTTTTTGCTTTTACTTCTTCTCCCTTGGGGATAACTGTGATTCTTATATTAGCTCACCTTTCATAATCCCATATTTCTGACAGTGATTGTTCATTCTTCTTTGTTCTTTTTCTCCATTTTTTACTTACTGGGTCAATTCAAAAGCTTTGTCTTCAAGCTCTGAAAGTCTTTATTCTGCTTGATCGATACTGTTGCTAAAGCTTTCTGCTATATTTTGATATTCTCCAAATGACTGTCATTTTTTTTAAGTTCCGTTACCTCTTTTCTTATATTATCTATCTCTTTAGTGAATTTTTCATTCATATTCTGAGTTATTTTGTGTGTATGGGTGATAGTTTTCTATCATCTCATCAGTCCCATTCATCTTACTTGCCATCCATAATCTGAATTCCATATCTGTAATTTGAACAACTTCCTTTTGGTTGGAGTTCATCACTCGAGAAGTATTGTGATCCTTTGGAGGTGTCAAAACAGCCTGTTTTTTCATGCTGGTTACTTCTTATCTGGGGCCTCCTCTCTCAGCTCAATATGGATAACAGATATGATACATACATGTTACTTGGTGAAGATAGGAATGTGTCCCTGGACGGCATGCTTGAGTACTACTCTGGAAGCTTGGCCAGGCAAAAGATGAGCAGATGTACTATGAGCCTTAATACTGCTGCTCTGGTGTGTCTCCTCTATTCTCCTGTGGTTGTCACAGGGCCACTGTGGCAGGGTAGACCTTGCACAGTTAGACCTGTGCAAGGAGCATGTGCAAAGTACAGCTGGCCCACAGGACAGAGCTCACATGTAGGATGGAGCAGGCCTGCTGAGCATGGTGTGCATGTGCATGAGCCTAGTTGGCTGCAGTGCCAGGCTTGCAGATGGGGCAGGACACATGTGGGATTTAGCACACAAGGCACCTGTGCAGGACAGTGTGGACTTATAGCAGGCAGTCTACCCATGTTCAGAGGCAGTAGTTGCACTGTCTTTTGCCCTTCTTGGGACCTTCCAGACAGTGACAGTGGTGGTCCTGCTGCTTGGACAGTGGGCAGTGGGAGCTGACAGGTGCATGCTCCATCTGGGTCTTGTGGTAGATATGGTTGAGTAGGATAACCCAGACCACAGCAGCAATAATTGGGTCCGTGGTCTCGTGCTCTGCCCAGGTCTCTTGGCAGCAGTGGTGTGGGTGCACGTCACTTGTCGATGGGGCGTTGGCAAGTACTTGGACTCCTCACTCCCTCCCTCCCCCCATTGCAGGGGCAAGGAGGAGGTAGCAGTTACAGTTTTGACCCCTGGGGTAGTAGTGCTTTGGGGCTGAAATGTCACAATGTTGCCAGCCACAGCACTCAGGGCTCACAGTCAGGTGTACTTTGTCTCTGGAGGGATGCGGCTATACATCCTCTAGTCAGGTCTCTGTATTAGTCCAGAGGCCTGCCACAGTGGAGGGGCCCTTTTGCCTCTCCAGTAGCAATATCCTTAGGGAGGCATGGAGCTCGAGGTTCTCTCCTCTGTCCCTTCCCCACATGTGGGCACATTCCCCAACTACCTTTGGTCCTTCTGAGCAGGTTGTCCTACTTCTCTCTTCTTCGCTTCACTCTCACCTCCACACTGTTGATTCCCAGTGCTTTGCCTTAGGCAATTGACCCAAAGGTGAATATCTATTCTCTTTTGATCCTCTTCACTAGAGTGGTGGTGTGCATGCTGCTTCTAGTCTGTCATCTTGGCCCTGGCCTTCACCTTTTGTGATTGTGTGACCATGCTCCACTCCCCCTCCTGGTGTCCCACTGCCATCCTGAGTGCCCTACTCATGGAGAAGACCCTTCCTTAAAGCAGATTTCATATGCTGTTTTATGGCAACCACATGTAAAGCCTGAGTCATAATTGTTTTCATATTTTTAAATGACTTTTTGCTGGCATTTTTTCCCCCTAGCTTTCATGAAATCTGGGCACAGAATCCTAAAATAAAAATGAGCTTTAATACTAATTTCTTAATGTTCTTTGATAATGTCAGGGATAAAATAAAATTGTACCCTTTAAGTAAAAATATTAACTATCACAGTTTGAGGCAACATGATTGTGGGCTTTTTTCTTTCTTTAAAAAAAAATTTTTAATTGTATTTTAACAGATTTAGGGGGTATAAATGGTTTTCTGTTACGTGGATAAATTGTATAGTGCTGAAGTCTGGACTTTTAGTGTACCTCTCACCAGAACAGTGTACATTGTACCCAACAGGTAATTTTTCATCCCTCACTCCACTCCCAACCTCCCCCTTCTGCATCTCCAATATCCATTATACCATTCCATGTGACCATGCATGCCCATCACTTAGCTTCCGCTTATAAGTGAAAACATGTAGTATTTGGTTTTTCGTACCTGAGATACTAGAATAAAGGCGCCCAGTTTCATCCAAGTTGCTGCAAAAGATATTATTTCATTCTTTTGTATGACTTGGTAATATTTCATTTTCTTTACCTATTCATCAGTTGATGGGCACCTAGGTTAATTCCATATCTTTGCAATTGAGAATTGTTCTGCAATAAATATATTAGTTCAGGTGTCTTTTTGATATAATGAATTGTTTTCCTTTGGGTAGTTACGTAGTAGTGGGATTGCTGGATCAAATGGTAGATCTACTTTTAGTTCTTTGAGGCATCATCACACAGAGGTGGTACTAATTTACGTTCTTTTATTCTTTATTTTTTTCTCTACTTAATTGTAGCAGCTTAAGATATACCTAATTCTATGCAATTGCACAACAGGAAGTAACCAATGCTGTGGCTTAGGACTGGAAAGCTACCCTAAATTTTACAGTGGAAACAAGCTGGCTCTGAGACACAACAGGTAGTAAGGATTGTGGCAAAATGGAGAGACCATGTTTCTCCCAAAGAAGTCAGCTGCATATCTGCCATGAATTGTTGTTTATCATGGGGAAAGATAGATTGTATGCCATCAAAGAACAGCTGGGAATCCAGACATTTTGCATGTGTTTGTGTGAAACTAGATTATAATTAATGCAAGTTGAATACACACATACTCTTCTCCCCATAAATACATACTATGGGCCCAATATAACCTTTTGCAATGAAATGAACTGAGTATCTATTAAGTGATCAATTCTCAATATGTTTGGGAATGATGAATCATATTAAAATGATGATTCATAATGTTAATTTAGATTTAATTGACTTCCACTGAAGGCCTACCGTGTATAATGTACTCTTCTACGTGTTATGTGAACATACATATGAATGGAGCATGATATTTTCATCATATATTCATACACACTGCTGGGATGTTGGTAAATAACATTGAAGAAGGAAATCCATAAATGGAAGACATCATTGCAGGAAAAACATAAATTAGAATCATAAAAAAATTTGGCTTGACTTAACCTCTCCTACCACCTACCACTTACTAACTATATGACTTTGGAAAACTTATTTAAATTCTCTGATTCTCACTTAACTGCAAAATACTGCTATGCCTGTAACTTGAAATCAATAAGACCTGTAAAGCTCATAAATATCCCATAAATACTAGAAAAACCCTAAACACATAAACAAAAAGCCAGCCCCCTTGGTAGAGCTGTATTCACAGAAATAACATATATAAAGTGCCAGATCAGTACATGGATTATTAAGTGCTCAATCACAATTTGGGGGATAACGATGATATGTAAATGTTTATAGGTTTGGTAACATGTGGATGAAACACTTTGATTAAGATGGATCTTTTTCATGTCATGACATAACATTTAGTCTATTTGTCAACTTTCTTAATATCCTTAAATACCATAGATACAAACTTTCTAAAGGAAAATGTTCAGTGTAATACAATCAGACAATTATATATTCCCCAATTGTATACTGCTATTGTAGGTAAATGTCTGCATTATTGTAAGATACATGGAAGGCTAAATAAGACAAATTTTGTGATAAAGATATTTTATTTCTGTAAAAGTTCTTTACAAAGAAACATAACATTTTAGAACCTCATCCATGTAGAGAAGACTCTTATGAAATTCAAAATGAAATAAACAAAAATTCATAACACTACTTTTCATGTTTTTATATTATAATGATGAAATCAACTCACCTTGAAATCAGATTTTCCAAAATATTTAAGTAAATTGATTTAGTAAAACTCTCAAATAAATACACATTTTTTAGTTTCCTGTCCAGGAAAAGAAAAAGAAAACTTGAGGCTTACAAGATTCTTTTTCCTAGAAAATTCTTCCTGGTAATTAGAGACTCATACACAAAGTAGAACTATATATCATGCATTCTGACCATCAGTAAATTACGAACATTTCAGCCTGGGATGGAAAGGAAATATCAAAGCCAAGGATCCTTTCTGGAAAATGCTTTCCATGATTTGGGTCTTAAATCTTGGAACAATTAGCAAAAGTGCCGTGGATGATCAAAACTGTTCATAGGTTGCAAGGTTTATTTATTGTACCATTTTCTACATTGAATCAATTCTCAGGAGCATTTTTTCACACACTCTGATTTTCAGACATTCAGGAAAAAGTAAAATATAATATCAAAATAAGATTAGTCTCTATATGGATGAATCAGCCATGCTTCATAGAATGCCTAATGCAGCCTTTGTTTTACCAAGTCCCAAGTACCATTTCACAACCACAAATGGTGCCCCTGAGACTGGGGACCAGTTTGTAAATTGCTGATGTAAAGTCAATGTTCATTTGTGTGTGTATGTGTGTGTGTTTATGAATGTGTGTGTGCATATGTGTGTACATTAGTATCACATTCAGTAAGCATCACTGAAGCTTACTATAATTAGTCAGAGGCAATAGTAGTGAGACCATGTGCACATGTGACATCATCATTTGAAAATGATGCATAAATTTTACTCCAAAGTAGTAAGTTGACATTATCTTGGCAACAGTCACAAAGGTACCAAAAGAAACAGTTTTCTCTTGGGGTTGTGCTGTCTGCACATGCATTTCAACCTTAATCTCTGAGAATTTTACATATATATATATATATATATATATACTGCTCTAAACTTTAAATTCAAAAAAAGATAATCAGATTCATAGGTGGTAAAATTTATTATTTCTAAAATCAAATGATCCAGAACTGTTAAGTTTTTAAAATTATTTTGTTTTTATTTAATCTAATATTTATATAGTTTAATAAGAATGTATTTTTTAATATACAAAAGTGGTGCCTATACGTTGTGGAAACTAGAAGTTTGAAAAATATTCCAAAGTTAACCACTGCTTTCTTTTAGATTTTTAAAACCTATATTTTATTTATGAACTTGGAATCCTATTAATATACCACTTGTACCCCATTTCTTATACTATAAAAGAGCATAATTTACTCCCATGACATTAAATGGTTTATTAAAACTTGCTTTTAATGGATACATAGAAATTTCAAAATATTATAATGTGGCTATATTATATATTACTTTACCAAACTCCTATGTTAACTAACTTCTGTTATCTTCAGCAAAACAAACTATAAGAAATGAGGCTTAATTTAAAGAAAAGTGTTTGTACGAAATAAAGCTTTGTTCTTAATAGATTATTCTTGATAGAGAGGAGCTGGGGCCTAGAGAAATGATGTTAACTATCAAAAAGAACCAATAACAAATATTATTCTACTAATATAATTAATAAAATAAATTGAGACCAGATATTTCTATACTTCAAAACATAACAGACACAGTATTATCAGAGGCTGAGTTATTAAGAAAAAGTGACAAAATGATTCAGTGTTTAGTATTCCCAATAATATGGTAGCATATTTAGGTATGGCTAGGAGTAGCTTGAAAAAACAAATAAAACGAACATAGAGTTTTCATGGGGATAAATTTGGCAAAATAGGCAGTTACCATTCACCACTCACCATATTCGGTATCTCTCTCTCTCACTCTCTCTCTGTGATTGAAGATTTGAAAAATGAAATCATTGATGAACAGCTGGTTCTTTTTTAACATGAGTTTAAAAAAAAGAGTAATATATATATCCTTAATAAAATATGATTATTTCATGGGGATTATAGGTGAATATTTTCTCTACCAACACTTTAAAAAGAAACAGAAATAAGTAAACAAATAAGTAAATAAACTATTGTGAGCAATAAAAGATCATTTTTATATCCATAATAATCATAAGGCCTTGCTATGCTTTAAAAACAGAACTATAATGTGGTAACACGACTTCCACAAGTAAAACAATTTAAGGACAAAGTTGTACAGAATGAAACATGATACCAAAATATGAATTACTGCATTACCATGTCAATCACTACAACAGGTCCAAAATAGAATTATAAGTATTGGCTGTAGTTAATGAAGAAGGTATAAGGAAATAGGTCGGGCTTGCACTGGATCTTGCAGAACTGATGAATTTAGAAAAGATCAAGACAATAGGGTTGAATTTTTCAGAGATGACTTAAGTGAGTAGGAAAGAATTCTGCAGCATAGACTAGATAATAACATCAGTTTTTTTTCACCTGTATGAGACTCCCTATGTATATTTTCTTTCTAAATGATGAATTTTCTGCCTTCTCTAATAAGTATATTGTAGATGAAGATCTGGATCATAAAGCTACTGTATTGAAATCCCGTGGCAGAACTAGAAAGAAAGTAAACTTGACTTTTCATCTTTAATAATCTTTATATTGTACTAAGTTCTACTAACCTAGACAAAAACATCTGTGTGGACCTAGGGCAAATTACTTTCGATTCTGAAATCCTTGGCAAAACAGAAGTATCAAGGCATTTCAAAACTTAATAAGTTGTGCTGAAAGATATGTGGAATTCTAGGCTTAGAGAATGACAAAACATTGATTTAGAATGACCAAATTTCAAATTTCTTTCACTTTCTTTCTTTAATTTCATATTCTTTCCTACAAATATTCTAATTTTAAGCTAATTGTAATTTACAATATACCCATATGATGACATTTAAAAATATTTCTGATCCATTAACAGCATGTTTAATATTTAAAGTCATGGAAAATATCTACTTTTGATTTTTGAAATTAAGAAGAATGATACAAAATGGTATATATACTAAGATCCTCATTTTGCCTTTTTCTGTTCTTCTTTTTATTTTTTGACTATTATATGCCTTCTCTGAAACAGATTTCCTGAGACTGTAAAAAAGAAACAAAACCAAACAAGACCAGATCAGATATTGCAAGCTAAATGTCTAGATAGTGGCATAAAAATAGCATAGGAAATAGTATAGTGGTCATTAAGCCTCTGGTAAGAAGTCTCTGCTTCCCTACCACTCCACTAAGTGCCCAGTTATCGATGGTACCAAAGTCTAAATCCAGTAATAATTTCTCAGATCTTATCTCATTGATCTCTCTCCATCTCCATCTTGACCATTCCTGCCTCCTTGAACTCTTTCTGAACTTGGCTCCTGGAACATCACAGTATCCTTATTTTCCTTGGCCTCCCCTGTCTGCTCCTTCTCAGTGTCCAGTGTTATATTTTTTCATTGTTCAGTCCTCAATGAGGCTTCCTCCTCAGCTTTCTTCTCTCTTATTTATGTCACCTCCTATCTCGTGTAGTCTTGTAACTTTAAGTGCATTCTACCTGGTTTAAGTTAGATTGGTCTTCTTACAAACAAAACTTTCCCACAAAAAAAAAAAAAAGCAATTTAAAGCAAGAGAAAGATTTCTCTTTCTCATTAAAAAATTTCCTGAAGTAGCCAGGTTAGAGGAGACATGGAAGTTTCACACACATCTGTGACCCAGGCTCTAATAACAATTTGGCCACGAGATCTTTTCATGCTCAGTTGGAGAGAAGATAGGTAGGAGAGAGAGAGAGAGAGAGAGAGAAAAAAAAACGTAATTAAGCTTCCTGGCCAAATTAACTCCATTAAATTGTCTTCCTTGAAGCCTTATCCAAAACTGGTGTGTACATCTCAATGTCCACCCCAGTTGGCAGAAGAGGTTAGGAAATGCATTCCATTTAATATGAATGTACTATTATTGTTAGTAATAAGAGTATTCTATTAGGTATAATTAGAGAGTGGACATCCAATAGCCAACTAGCAGTATTACTACTAGCCGTAGTAAACTAGCAGTAACATCTTATATACCGAGGACCCCAAAATTTAATTCAGCTCAGATCACCCCACTGTCTACTGAATACCGCACTTAGATGTTAAATGGGTGTTTTACTCAAACTTGACTAAAATTAAAGTCCTAAGTTTCACTTATAGACCTGCTTTTACAGTGGCTTCCCCACATCATTTTCCCAATTTCTTGTCCTTAAACCTCAGATTCCCTCTTGATCTTTCTGTATACTCTACATGTATTCCAATGGCAAATCTGGTCTACCTTTAAAATAACACTTGACTCTAACTACTTGTAACACTACCACCACTACTTTATCTCTCATTTAGACTTCCATGCTTGCCTGCCATAGCCTATTATACTAAATTCGTCAATGGTGCTCCATCAAAGATAGAATAAAAGTGAATCTTTGCCACAATCTACTTGTATAATGTATCCCCAAGTACTTTCCTGACATAATTTTTTCTTCCAGCCCCTCATCCCCAAGCTTCATCCATTCTAGCCACAATGGTCTCTTTGTTATTCTTTGAACAGGCAACTCATGACCCTGCCTCAGGGCCTTGTACTTTATTTTCCTCTGCTAGAAATACTCTTTTCCCAAATAATCCACAGATATCTTGAGGACTCCCTCCCTTACTTTATTCATGTTCACTCAAAAGGCACCTCTTTTGAAAAGCTTTCCCTGACCACACTGTCTGAAAGAGTATCCACCTAACATGTACAGACACACACACACACACACACACACACATATTCACACATACAGATACACACACAGACATACACACACACAAACACAAACACACACACAGAGACATGCACAAACACACACAGACATCCTCACATGTGGGCATACATAAAGACTTATAAAAACACACAGACAACAAACTCATTCACACTTCATGACTTCCTCCTGTGGTCCCCAACCCTGGGTCCACACCGCCAAGCTTCCCTGCTCCCCATCACTGGCATCACCACCTGAGCTCTGCCTTCCCACCCCATCCATGGAAAAATTGTCTTCCATAAAATCAGTCCCTGGTGCCAAAAAGGTTGGGGACCTCTGCCCTTCCCCTTTGCCTGATTTTAATTTTGTTTATAGCAGTAATCAAAATTTTTTATAGATTACCTATTTATATATTTTAATGTATTTATTGTTTATCACACCTTTTTTTATAAGCACTCTGAGGTTAAGGACTTTATTTCTTTTACTAAATGCTGTATGAAGAGTACCTACTTAAAAGAGTTCATAGTACATACTCATAATTTAACTTCCGTAAGCCACATTTTTCTCATCTACATATCAGAGAGTCCAATCTTTAAGCTACCTTCAGGATTTCAAATTCCGATATCCCAATGAGTAGTCAAGGAAGACTTCTAAACAAGAGTACTTTGAACAAACTTTTGGAAAGATTAATTTGATCGTTATTTGTAAGGTAAAAAATGGGCATGTCAGTTGACTGCTTCTAAAGAAATCAATTAGAAAGCTTTTACAAGAGTTATACGTATAAAGTTACATGTAAGAGGTCATTCAAACTCAAGACAGGATGGCAGTAGTGTGTGAAACTGTGAAAGCAGTTACAAGAGAGTTCAGCTACAAATTAGATATGAGATTTAAGGAAGAGGAGCCAAACATAATTCCAAGATACTATTTATTGGTACCATAGTGTATAGTCTGAAATGTGTTATAAAAAATACATTTTCCCAGGGATAAAATTTAGAGATGTAATTAACAGGTGTATTAGTCTGTTATCTTTGAAATGGAATGAATAATTTACTTCCCTGAAAATTCCAGTTATAGATGAACACTGTTCTGATAGCAGGAGGCCTGATATTTTAACTTCATCTCTGTCTAGACACTAAACATCTAGTATGTAATTAATGCTTTAATCCAAACTAACTTATTTAATTCTTACTTAAAAAAAAAAGATCTTCCACTAAGTCGAAAAAGCTTAATTGAATAAATTCATATTAAATTTTTTACTGTTTACTAAAGCTGATAGACAATATTGTCCTTTTTCTTTCTCTGTCACACTTATAATAAACACACACACACCCACTTCTATAACTATTAAGAAGATTACTCTGTATTTATTACTCAAGTACCTAGACTTGCTATAATATCCCGTTTGCCTACCGTAAGGGCTCTTTCTTCCATACTGTTATATTTCAGTTCCTGACACAGTATAATAGTAAATTTTTTCAGGTCCCCCAAATGTAAACTAGTTTGCTGACATTACACACACATGCACATACACACCTGCGCACACCACTCTTCAGCTGTCTTTTATTTTTAATAGTATCTCCTACTCTCCTCGAATTCTCCTCTTAATCTCCAATTTATAAAGAAAGCACAAGTCGTCTGAGCAGGACTATTTCTACTTATATCAGAAGCAATGGACAGATTCCCTTTATCCACTTCTTCCCCTGCGTCATTCCTCTTGCTTCCCCACCAGTCAGTTTCCACCTCACCTCGAACTTCAAGGTTTGTGACGTTTCAGTTACACAATCTAGTCATGCATCCCTCACTACTGAATCTTTCCCCTCGGATTTTAAACAAGCTCAACTCTCTCCTATTTTAAAAATGCAAAACAAACGAAAACTTCCCTTTTCCTCACACTGGCCTTTAACTACCACCCTTTCTTAGAACCTTTGAATGATTTGAACCTTTACAAATCATCGTTGTTCGTTCTCTCACAACTCTTGTTAATACTATGCTGTAAGCAAAAACTCCACCAAGACCACATCAATTTATTGTCCAAGTCTTTGCTGTTAATATGAAACTTTTTATTTATCGTGATCTGATGCAATCCATTCTTGACTCTCATCCACTTTAAAGCTGTCTCTTGTCATTCCTCTATGGACACCAAGTCTGCTTGACTTCTGTCCTGCTCTCTGCCCATTCTCTTAGTCTCTTTTATGTGGTTCTATTTCTCTCATGGTAAAAGGGCCATTACCAATGACATAGGTGTAACCCAGAGACTTTTTTGACTTTCTTATTTTACTATACATACTCTTTCATGTTAATCACATTTACTCCTTTGCCTTTAAACATTATTATGATGGATTGATGGATTAAAAAAATTTATATTTATATCTATTCTTATTTCTGTATCTTGACATATACCTAATCAGTATCTTGTATTTGCTCCTGAGTGTTGTTATATATTATCTTTTTCTGAGTTCCAGATCCATATATTCAAGAGTCTAATACAGTGTATGAAATGCAAAATGTAATTATTAGTGGAGGAAAAAAATACAATGGCATTCTATTTTAAAAATAATACTAAAAATAATTATTTAAGCTATATAGCTCACTGAATTCTCCATTTACATGTAACTAAAACTGCGGATGTTTGTTTTATTATACATTTTGGTGCATCCCTTAGCCTGTAGTGGGTACTCAGGAAATGCTAACTTGCAGCAAATACAGAGATAAACTGCACATTTCTGCTCCAATCTATTTTCTAAATGATATGCTAAATCATTGCTACTAAATATTGCTTAAATTGATGATGTAGTTTCAATATTGAATTTTGTAGGATATCTACTTATCATAGAAAATTTAAATTTTAATCTTTGGTTTAGAAAAACTCCTTAAAAGCATACAGTTCATCAACATCCTTTTGGCTAAATATTTGACAAGTCTTAATCATCTGATTTTTTGCATTAGAAGCTACATATGACTGATTTTGGAAGTAGAATCAAAATCTATCCAATCAAATTGGGTATATAGCACACAGAAGTGCTCTGGAAGTTAGTTTATTTGATTTGGTTTGAGTAAAAACATATTCCCATGGGGAGCTCTTCTACTATTGATATGACTACCTGAAGAAAAGGAGGCCTGTGCATTCTGGAAAGTGAATAATTTACACACCAAATTAAAAAGTTGAGACAGCTAAATTCAACCACTGCAACCAAAATGAGAGGTTTTAGCTTAGACCTTAAAAGGGGGTTATGAGTGGTATTCAAACTTTTGAATATTAAAAAGGAAATGTTAAGGTGTGAAACTTTAAGAATTCTGGAAGAAAATGTTGGGAAGACTTAGACATCAACCTAGGCAAAGAATTTATGAAGAAGACCCCCCAAAGCAATCACAACAGCAACAAAAATAAACAAATGGGACGTGATCAAATTAAAAAGCTTCTGCACAGCTAAGTAAACTATCATTAGAGCAAATAGACAACCTATATAATGGAAGAAAATATTCGCTTGTTACACATCTGATAAAAGGCTAATAAGAATCTATATAGAACTTAAGAAAATCAATAATAAAAAATCAACACCGTCAATAAATGGGCAAAGGACATGAACAGAAACTTTTCAGAAGAAGACAGATTAATAGCCAGCAAACATATAAAAAAGTGCTCAACATCTCTAATCATTAGGGAAATGCAAATCAAAACCACAATGCTATATCACCTAACTCCAGTGAGAATGGCCTCTATTAAAGTCCCAAAACAACAAATGCTGGTTTGGATGTGGAAAAATCTGAATACTCTTACACTGTTGGTGGGACTGCAAATTAGTACAACCTCTGTGGAAAGTAATTTAGAAATACCTCAAAGAGCTAAAAATAGAAATACCATTTGACCCACCAATCCCACTATTAGGCATCTATCCAAAGGAAAAAAAGACAATTCTATAATAAAGACATCTGCAGGTTGTCTGCAGGATAGGAACACTCATATACTGCTGGTGGGTCTGCAAACTAGTACAACCTCTGTAAAGCAATATGGAGATACCTCAAAGTGATACAAGTAGAACTACCATTTGATCCAGCAATCCCATTACTGGGCATCTACCCAAAAGAACTAAAGATATTCTATAAAAAACATACCTGCACTAGAATGTTTATAGCAGTACAATTTACAATGGCAAAGATGTGGAAACAACCCAAGTGCCCATCAATACAGGAGTGGATTAATAAAGTGTGGTATATGTGTACCATGGAATACTATTCAACTACAAAAAGAAAAATAAAAATGGTGAACTAGCACCTCTTATATTATTCTGGATAGACATTGAGCCCATCCTTCAAAGTGAGATATCACAGGGATGGAAAAACATACACCACATGTACTCGCCATCACATTGGTACTAACTGATCAACACTAAGGTGTTGACATGGTGGTCATACTCTTTAGGTGCTCATCAGGTGGGGGGTGGTAAACCCACAACTAGTGGAAGCAGAGCACACTGTGGGGGAAGGACATGCTTGCAGCACTGGCTTGAGGGAGGCAACCCATTATATGTAACCAAAATGTTTGTACCCCAATAATATCCTGAATTAAAAAATAAATAAATAATAAAAAGGAAATGGTAAGAATTAATTTAAATAATAGTGCCTTTTTCCATGAAATATTGTCTAAAAAATTAAAATACCTTCTAAACTCAAGACTCAGTATCATAATTAAGTTCATCAAGAGTAATTCTATCAAATCATTATACATGTTGTTGAAGAACCTGAAGGGAAAGCAGATTTTATACAAAAGATGTGTCTCTGTCCATTCAAGCTGCTATAAAAAATGTCATCAACTGGGTAGCTTATAAACAAAAAATATATTTCTCACATTTCTGGAGTCTGGGAAGTCCAAAATCATGGTGCTGGCGGATTCAGTGTCTGGTGAGGGCTCACTTTCTCACGGATGACACCTTCTCTCTGTGTTCTCACATGGTGGACAGGGCAAGGTTGTGCTCGGGGGCTTTTTGCATAAGGGGCTAATCCCATTCATGAGGGCTTCAATCTTATGATCTAATTACTCCCCAAAAGGCCCCACTTCCTAATACATCACCTTAGGGGTTAGGATTTGAACATATGAATGGGAGGGCATAAATATTCAGAGCACAGCAAGATGCTTCTATGATTTTTTATTTTTATTTTGGGGGGAATCAAAGGTAGTTGTTGAGCATTCCACAAATTGAAGTATAAAAGGCAAAACTTAATTTGGAGTCAGAATTTTACTTGTTATAAAAATTGATTGACTTTGGGGAATATTTGTAGCATTTCTTTTGGAATGAACTTTTTTCCAACCCTACCCCCATGATTCATGTATTTGTATCAAATAATTTATATTAAAGTATATGACTGCAGAATATTAAAAATATTCAGTTTACAAGATAAAATCGTAATTCTTTTCATAGTCACTTTATGCTTGTATATAATTAATATATCTGGTTTACAAAGATAATATTCTTATTGATTCTATAACCTGAATAAACTCAAAACACACACACACAGTGGGCTCAATTATTGCCTAATCAAGAAGAAATGCTAAAGAATGACAGCCAAAAATGTGCAAATGTTGTCAATGCTACAATAAAATTAATTTATAAAGTTCATTTTATACAAATACTATTAACATACTTTCGTTTTAAAAGCACTATTTTATACTATTGATATTTTATTATAAGAAAAAAATGATGAACCCAGTTTTGTGCCATAAAATCTCAGAGCAAGAAATAAAAGCAGTGAGATTGATAACAAAGCTTTGCCCACACCTAAATAGTTGACAGAAAACACTAGCTAATAATGGCACATTTTATATGTGAAAGTTGCTAAGAGAATAGACCTTAAGTGTTCTTAACACAAGTATAAAACAGGTAACTATGGGAGATTATAGATATTTTATTAGTTTGATTATAGTAATCATTTCACAATGCATATGCACATCAAAAGACTGTGTCTCTGTTGTACACCTTAAATACGTGCAATTTTTATTAGTCAATTATACCTTAAGAAAGATGGAAAAAAACAAAGAAAACACTGGGTCAGACCATTAAAAGGATGCTTCAGGCCCTAGATAAATTTTCCGTAAGATGCTATGAAATTACTACCTATTCTGCCAATTATTTAGTGGTGTTTTTTTTTCCCCTAAGAAAGATTAGTTTTGGTTAATGGAGTTGTGGTACATTGTTAGTGCCCCAAACTCCTACAATACCAGTTCAAACTTTTTTGTATAATGGCATATCTGTGCTAATTTTTTTTCTATCTTAAGGCCTGATCTACTTCTCCATCTTCTTAATTTTGGGGTAGCTTTCAGACATCCTATTTAAGGTTATAGACCCTGGCATAAGTAACTTTGTGCAATTTTCAGACTATTGGTATCAAAAGTTTTCACCACTTCTGCCTTCTTCACCTTGGATTGCTTCTGTAAGTGGGTCATATAAGGAAAACAGTCCCTGCTACTGGAAGATCAGAAGCCATGTGATGAACTAAGTCATTCCAGGTGACAGCGTGCACCAGTGACCAAGTACGTGTGGCAATATGACAGATTTTCCAGCTCAGCTGAATGTTCACCTAAATGTAGCTTCCCAGATGAGAATGAATCAGCCAAGGTGAAAACAATAAGGAACCACTCAGATAACTCAAAGACTACTGAGCAATAGTATGTCATCATATTAAATCTAGGTTTTGGAGTGGTTTGTCAGGGATAACTGATACTCAAACTGGCATCTAAAATTGAAACACTGGCAGAACAGACTATATATATATATATATATATATGTATATATATATATATATATATATATACCCTAAAACATAAAACTAGTAAGAAGTGGAAAAGGAAAATGACAAAGAAAGCTGGGGGGGGGTGGGGAGTAGTCAGGAAGATCAGTGAAGAAACTTCAATTGGAGGTTGGAGGAAAAACAACTATATTATATAGCTGTGGAAAAAAATTTAAACACTTCCATGTGGTAAATTGGAAAGTAAAATATACCTTGTGGCTAAGGCTAAAAAAGATTTTCAGGCAGAATGTTGAAAGAATCTTGTGCCTTTTATTTATTTATGTTTTGTGTAATAACTGTAGTAAAGCAGAAATAAACTAAAGAAAGAACTGTGTAGCTTGAAAGCAGAATTTTGCAAAAATATAAGATTTTGAAAGATTTTCAAGGTAAGAATTGAATTTAGGGAAAGAACATTCAACGACATGGCTATAAGTAACATATTAAGTACTCAAATATCTTAAGGAATGTTCTTTTTGAATTCACAGATTTTTAGACAAAGAAAAATACACCACAAGAAACCTCATCCCTATCTGGAAGTGATAGAGATCATGAGATCATAAATACTAAGCCTGAAGTTATAGTTAGGATGATAAGAGGGGTGTTCTGGAAAAAGCTTAGCAAATTTTGGCTTAACAAATTTTGCCTATGAGAGAAATGTGAATAATTTGTGGCCAAAGTGTAGAATGTGATTGATATGGTTTGAAAGTGTCCCCCAAAATTCCTGTGCTGGGAACTTAATCACCAAGGCAACAGTATTGAGAGTTGGGACCTTTAAGAGGTAACTAGGTCATGAGGGGCCTTCATGAATAGATTAGTGCCATTAACAAGGGAATGGGTTAGTTACTGTGGGAGTGGGTTCCCAATAAAAGGATGAGTTTGGCCCCTTTCCCTCTCTCTCGTACATGCTCTCTTATCCTTCTGCCTTCTACCATGGGATGATGCAGCAAGAAGGCCCTCCTCACACGTGGCCTATTGATCTTGGACTTTCCAGCCTGTAGAACCATGAGCCAAATAAACTTCTATTCTTTATAAAAGACCTAGTCTCAGATGCTGTGTAATAAAAGCACAGAACAGAGTAAGAAAGTAGTACATTGTTTAAAGGCAAAAAATCCTTCCTATTCCAGTATACACACTCTTGTAGCACTCCTTACATCCAGAATTTTGAGATCTATTTTTTCTAGCCTCCTGGAGTCTTAGTTGACCTTTTGAATAGTTTTGTCACATAGAATATGGCACAAGTGGTCTTTCAACGTATACCAGATTAAGTGAGAGATGGATAAAGACTTACCATGAAGAGAAAAGTAAAGATGTTCCAGGGAGAGTGAATAACTATACTAAGGGTCTATAGAATTAAGCAGTGTGTGAATACATAGTAGTTTAGACTGACTGATTAGAGAAACAAGAAGCAAGACTGAAACTAAAGAGGTAGATAGATTTCAAGTACAAAGGCTGGTGACTTTGGGCTTTATCAAATACATTTTAAGGGGCTGCTAAAGACTTTTAATTATACAACTGAATTGCCAGGATATTCAGTTTGGAAAAATAAATTGAGATCAGTGTGTATGTTGGACTTCTGAAAGAAGTACTTACGGAAGCCATATGCAAGGCATTGCAAATACACAAGGAAGAGGTAATAAACATAGCAGGGCTATGCAGAAAGAAAAGCATACAGTTTCTAAATACACAGGAGGTATACATAACAGGACCTCATAATTTATTGGATATCCATTAGATAAATAGTTTCTAAATTTAATTTACTCAGATTATTTGATTCCTCTGACTTTCTAGATTTCAATGTGGAAGAGTCAGAAGAGTCTTCCAAAGTATCAAGCCAAGGAAATTGGAAACTGCTTAAGAGCCTGGAAAACAATTTTGCCAGATTGATTTGAAAGTGTTTTCTCTCTTACCACTGGTATAATTTTCAGGACTGTATTTTTTTTATCTTGTCTATTGATGGTTGGCTCCTATGGCTTTATTAAGGATATAAAAATCCATACAGCAATAGATATTATCCAATCTTGAAGGAAAATTGTGTTATGTACTCTGTTGTAGACAAAATAATTAGATGTTCCCAAGCTGATGTATTTTCAAGATAATTTAAAATTATAAAACTGAAAAAAATATTGACTTACCCTGAGGACAAGAAACGCATCTGGGGTCCAATACCATATATCTTATATATTGTATATTTCTTTTCATTTTGTCACCAATTCTGGGATGTTTCAGTCTGATCCAAAAAGAATTTTTCTAAAAGGAAACTGGAGATTCGCAGTTTGGAAAATGACAGGATGATAAAGAGGTCAGATAGATGGAAAAATAGAAATATTTGCTTCAATTCTAGAATACCAGTCTTAAAAGGAAGATACATTGGATTGACACAGAACATACAAGAAGGCTCTTAGCATTTCCATGAAATTATGATTGATCTAAATGACTAAGGACAAATATGTAAGAAATCAAAACATGTACTTCCTATTATACTGCTGACAAAGAATGTCTATAAATTGACTCCAGAAAAGTGGTTCTTAGCATGTGGTCCCAGACTATCAGTTTCACCATTAGCTGGGAACCTGTTACACATGCAAATTCTAGGCTCAAGTCTTAATGAATCAGAAATGCTAAGGGTGGAACTGAACATTCTGTGTTTTAACACACCCTATAAAGATGATTCTGATCATAACGTATCTGACAACCACTACTCTAGAGGCACTAGTACTGACTGGTATAGGGAACAGTACAGGGGTTTATCAGATTGTTTCCAGCATGTTTATGATTGTTTTTGTTAAATGACTTTTTACTTACCAAATAAATCCATATGATAAATATTTTGTGATACTTATCACCCAGTCTGATGGTTATGTGTCTGGTTTTTTCTGTCCCTGGTACTAGTCTAAAGATTCCATGAGGCAGAGGTCCTGATATGTACCTTCATTTCTAATAACACACACAATATTTGTTGGGAAGTGGATATTTGACAATATTTATTATTTAATTAATAATGTGCAGCCAAATAAAAGATAGCACTTCAGAGCTATAGTAGGTTTAAAACCCACATGCATGTCTTACCACCAGATGTGAAAGTTCTGGTGTCTGGTCTATCTGTCAACAATTTAGATGTAAGACCATCACTTTATCTTGTTATGGGTCATTCATTGATGGATGATAACTGCAATCTATAACCTTCCAAAGGACAGAACTTATAAAAAGGCATAAGGAAGAGAGTTTATGATTGATTTTTGTTTTCCTTTAAGTATATATTAACTATTATCATAGAAGCATTAACTTAGCATATCAGAATACACTCTTTAAAAACATACTTTTTAAATTGCCAAAATATCATTTCTCTGATATGTGTAAAACATTATTTTGCATAAGAAAAATATTTGCTAAATTTAAGAAAAGTGATGCAATTTATCTGGGGAAAAGTGATCTATTTTGAGATTGTCAGTGTAATATTTACTATTATGTGGAATAAATTGCATTTAATTTATGAAAAGTATCATTTTTTAAAAGAATATATAGATAACTTACAAAATCCACTAGAAACAGTTTGAATATCAAAATGATTCAATATTTGGCTCAAACTGCAAAGATACCTTAACTTTACTATTTAGGTGAAATTTGTTGCACTGAATTTCAAAATTTATACACATTCACTTAGAAATACTTAATTTTGCCTAAGAGTTCTAGAAAGTTTATCAAAACATAAATTTTTATAAATAAATTATAATTTGGGCTTTACAGCCAGGACTGCAAAAAATATTTGGAGATACTTCCGAAATTTTGAGTTTGGACATTATTACACTTTGTCCAGATCAAATATCAGTCAATAACTGTACCAGAACCCAATTTCTAAGTTCACTACTTTTTGTTTAAATTATTTTGTTTCAATTTAACAAAACAAAAAATCATCCTACTTTATCTGGAGGAATATTATTTAGTCTAAATAACCATTGAAATTTAATGTTTGAATAACACATTACAAATGCTTTGCACAGTTTAATATATGAGATATTCATAAAAAGCCTATGTTGAGGGTATTATGCTATTTTACAAATAAAGAGAATAAAATTCGGAGAAACTATCTGAATTAATCTACTCTAGCAGGTAGTACAAATAGGCGTGTAGGGACTTAAGTTTGTATTGCATATTGCCAAACCCGGTGCTGTTGTTCTATTGCAGCATGCAAATGCTTACAAATTGGTAGGAGGGATAAGGAAACTGTAACGTAGATATATTTTCTTTTTTTTATGCTTTTTTAATATTTAAATTTTTTAATTATTATAGGTACATAGTAATTACATATATTTACAGGGTACGTGTGATGTTTTGATACAGGCATACGATGTATATTAATCAAATCAGGGTAATAGGAGTATCCATCACCTCAAGCATTTAACATTTCTTTATGTTAGAACATAGCAGTTCCACTCTTTTAGTTATTTTTAAGTATTTTCTAACTTATTGTTGACTATAGTCATTTTGTTGTGTTAACAAATATTGCTCATTCTATTAGTAACTATCTATTTTTGTACCTATTAAACATCCCCACTTTATCTCCCTATCCCTGGTACCTTTCCCAGTCTCTAGTAACTATCACCCTACTCTCTGTTTCTACAACATGGATATTTTTCAATGAAGAGGTAACTAAAGGCCACAATGAGACTGCAAACAAAATGTAATAAAGAGAGCCCATATCCAGCATGAGAGATAGGAAATACTTCATTTTGGTGGAAAAGATCAAATTGCTCTTCCTGCACAATTAATAAATTCTTTCACTACAGAAAATTTAACTGTAATTGACATTAGCATGAATATTAGTCTAGTGACTATTATGAGTCATATTAATCAAAGAGATATTTAATTTATTTATTTCAAAATATTAAGGGACTACAAATGTTTTTGTTACATGGATACACCGTAAAATACTGAAGTCAGGGTTTTCAGTGTGCTAGTCACCTGGACAGTGTTCATTGTACCCAGTAGGTAAGTTTTTATTCCTCATTGCCCTCTCATACTCCCTCTTTCTTAGTTTCCAAAGAGGCATTTTAGACTTCACATATCCTTGAAGCATCAGATAAGTGTGAAGACTCCTCTTTTACCCATGATCTAGAGATATGATAGGAGGTGTGCAATCTGATTCAACATCAATACCCTTATGAAGGTTACGTTGTCAGTAAACACCAAACTATATAGTCCTCAGAAGAACTTAATATTGACATTTATTGAATTAGTTTACAACAAATCAATTTATTCTTCTAGACCTCAATTTATTCATCTTCAAATAATAGAGGCTTGAGATAGATCACTAGTTTTAAATTTTTCCTTTCTTATTGGCAAAATTTATAAGAAACTCAAATACATAAAACCTCTAGTGGCCCTGGGTAACATAGGGTTGAAGGTTATCTCAGGTGCCTCTTAATACCAGCTCATAATTTCTTGGACTTACCTGTCTCTTGAATCAGTTATCCTGGTAACTAGCTTTACACGAATTCAAATTATTGTCATGATGACCCACTTGAAAATGTCTATCTTCAACTATCTCTTCGTCTCTTGTCTCTAGCTCTGGGAATTCTCTGTTAATAACAAGTCATGAGTAACCCTAAGGCAAAACCTTGGCCTGTTGGATATGGAAGCCACTGGATCAATTCTTCCCTCTTCGTTCTCTTGGAGGGACCATCCATAGGGCAGTCATGTAAACATCCTCACAGAAGATGACTTTGCTAAGAGAAAAATCAGTTGCTGTTGATATCAGGCAATAGCCAGTTAAGTAACGTACCTCCACATTAGATCTCTCTCTCCTTTCCTAACTCACTTTTTCTCTCACTTCTGTTCCCCAGAGGT
Organism: Lepilemur ruficaudatus; assembly: GCA_963574885.1. NCBI lineage: Eukaryota > Metazoa > Chordata > Mammalia > Primates > Lepilemuridae > Lepilemur > Lepilemur ruficaudatus. The sequence continues at coordinate 57,109 of CAUYRT010015773.1, read as the reverse complement.
TTCACCCTCTATTAGTGCACATGAACCTTTGCTTCAGACACTATTTTCAGTGAATCCCAGGCTAAGAAAAGACCCTGAATCATTTTTCAAGTTCAAGTTACAACTCCTTAGCAATCCCTATGAAAGCAAACAATTTCCAGTCCAACCTTTACTATCATTCCACAGTTAACAACATATTAACATAATAATACACTACATAATCTACTTATGTTATTTTGGTCTTTCTCCTTTCACTAGAAGACAAATTTTATGAAGCCAGAGAATTTTGTCTGTTTTGTTCACTGCTTTACGTTCAATGGCGTTAACCATTTTCATTCTCATATGATGAGTGTGAATTTGACAGAATCAATGAGCACATAACATATATTCTCTTGCTGTGAACACTGTGGCTAAATATATGATATAATCAAGAGAGAAATCCAAGTGCAAATGTTAAGTATCACGAAGATCAATGTCAGAGGGTGAAAAATGATTAGAAAGAACATGTCTTTAGAACTGGTTACCCTCAAAACTAATTAATAAATGTTATTTTAAACACATCATTATTTTCGATCCCAAGGGAAGAATGTTTCTATTTCTTTTCATTTTTCAATTAAAATATAAAAATGGAAAATGTCCAAACTTACAAATAGATTTATTCTGTGCTGTCAAGTTACAGACTCATATGCTGTTAGTAACAATAGGACATGTGAAAAATAAATTAGTTTAACTGTGAATAATTCTCCTAATGTTTCTAAAATGACAACTTTATGTTTATAGGTCAAAATATTAGATAATGTGTTTTGGACATATTTGTGAGGTTAGGATAATTTAGAACTAAAAATATCACTTGAATTTCATAACAAACTATTTTAAAGGTACTTAATTCAATACGAACTGTTTTGGGATTGTTGTGTGATTAATCCTAACAGAGTATGATATCTGGGGGAAAACGCTACAGATAAGTAGAATTTGTTCTCATCCAATTGATTTTTAAATACACAATTAGAATTTTATTTCATACTTTGTGGTAATTAAATTGTTTAAATTTGTTAAGTTTCCCTTAATAAAAATGTGTTTTCTATAGAATCATTTAGTAAATTCTTTATGGAATCCCTACTATGTGTCAAGCAATGGATCTCCTTTCTTAAGGAACGCAATCTAGAGAAACATAAAATTGCAGTTAATGCACATCCAAAGTATTAGTGGAATCGAACGGAAAGGGAAATAAATATATAGGGGAAAAGTACGTCTCACTGCAGCTGAAATACCCTATGGTTGTTAAATCTCATTGGCATTATCTTACTATCTCATTTATAGAAAAGCCAAAGTCCTATAATAGCCTACAGGGCACTATATCATCTGGGTCCTCTTTACTTTTTTTTAAATTCAGGATATTATGGGGGTACAAACATTTCAGTTACATGAAAAGTATTTGCCTCACTCAAGACAGGGCTACAAGCGTGTCCTTCTGCCATACTGTATGCCCCATTTCCGTTAGCCGTGGGTTTATAATTCCTTGTTCATTCATATCTAGCAATACTGGTTGTTCTGGTTGTTCTTCAAACATACTAGGCCTTCTCCTGCCCTAAGACCTTTGTATTGGCCTTTTCCCTAAAGAGCTACATCTTTTCCCCGTGTATCCATCCCACAAACATTTGCTGAAATATTAGCTTCTCAGTATGCCTATCCTAACCCACCCAATTTAAGATTAAACCAACACTTCTGCACTTTTTGGTACTTTCCAGTCCTCTTCTTCACTTTTATTTGCAGTATTTACCTTTTAGCATATTTTATTTACATAGTTTGTTTATTGTCTTCCTACCCCAATGGAATCTAAGTTCTCTGAAGCCAGAGGATTTTGTCTCCCTTGTTCCCTGATATATCCCCAGTGTCCTCAAAAGTGCCTGGCATAAAAGACATGTTAAATGAACATTCATTGAACAAATAAAGGTGTGAATGTAAATAATATGAAGTCAAATATTTTGGTTGAATGAACGATAAATAAAAGAGCACAAAGACCTCTGAACTGGGTTTGGAGTTAGAGTTTTCTAACAGGAAAGAAATAAAAACCTGGGTGAAGTTATGGAGGTGGGCAGAGCCTTGATAAATAACTGCCCTGCAGATAATGGGAAGCGATCAGAGTTAAGAGGGAAGATTACGCGATCAGGTCTCTTTGTGTATAAGTTTGAAGCAGTGTAGAGGTTGTCTCTGAGGAGAAGACATTCAGAGTCAGGAAAACCAGTTATACCAACATATCAGGTATGAGGCCTTGAAAAAATGTGACAGCATGGTAGATTTGAATATTTCCAAAGAATAACTAACAATTGCAATTGTCGAGGTAAAGCCATGCTCGCAAAAAAAAGCCATGCTCTCAGTAGAATTTGATCCTTTCTTGCAGCGCATGCGGCTGAGAATTTGAGGAATAATACCTAGGAAGCAAAACTCAAATGATAGACTCCTTTATAATGAAAATAATCTTAGAATAGGTAGACATTAATATTAATATTTTAGCAACCGTATCAACTCTAATTCATTGCCCAAATAGAACAATTTTAGAGGTATAAATAGAGTCCATACTGGGGAAGGAAGTCTTTATTTACTAAATAATTACCCACGAAGAATGGATTTATCCTCTTTCAATACTGAGAAAACTTTGTAAAGCAAGGTCAGAGATATTGTAGAGTCCTAAAACATAATCAGATCTGATCATTGCTTTCCTCCAGGATGAGAGGGAGCATAGGAAAATGTCAAACAATAAAAACCAAAGACATACACAAATAGTCTTACTGAAAAGCTTTTTATTTGGTGCTTTCATATTCTGAGGTTTAGACCTACGATGACTTACAAGCTCTGCAAAAGAAAATACCATATATCCCTCATGTATATATAGCCAATATGTTGAGTGCTATCTCTGGTGTGCAGATAGCATTGAGGTAAATATAGGTTGTGATTGGATATTTTCAGGCACAATTTAAAAGTAAGGAATGATAAAACTGAATATATTCATAAATTAGAATAAGAAATTAAAGGAGTTAAATTTTCCATAGCTCCAAAAGCCAGGAAGAAAACAGGATTTGAATGATCCAGATTTCATCCACCCAGAGTTGGGGTATCAAAGTCTGTGTGAATGGCCATATACCCACAGTGAAAGCTCCTAAGGGCATTGCAAGTCATTAAATGAGAATTTTTGTAAATGTTACTAAGTTGGAAAAAAGACTCATACTCCATCTCCTTCTGTAAATTTATAACAAACATTGAACATTAAAGTTTTTCAGAAATAGTATGGAAGAAAATCAAACAAAAATAAACAAATAAGCCTTAACCTCTTTACCTTTGCTTCAGTAAGTTTTTCCAAATTTACTTGACAGTAGAACTCTTTTTGTCACGTAACATATTGCCTCTATAAGAAATTTGTGGGAAAAGTATGCATTGGATACTTATCTGGAGCCAAAATTGTGCCCTCTTCATCTTTACATTTATAACACTGCTCATATTTGTGGCATAAATACATACAGATGAATATATGTTTCTCAAATATCTCATCAGAAATCAACAATTATGTAGTGAGTAATAGATAAACATTCTCTCAAGACATTTTTTGTTTTCATGTTACTTCTTTTTTCCTGATATTTTTATCTCTATGCCTTTTTAAAAAGTGACTGCCAGTTTTTAGAGAATGTAAGTCATAAAAAGTTCATTTTTGTTTCCTAGATAGAGTTATACCTAATAATCTTGAAGAATTTATAAGAAAAGTGGTAGAAAACTGTCAGTAATCTAAAACTGAATAACTAGATATTGCAGAGTATCAGTGCTGAGTGAGACAAATTATTATCCTCTTAGTCTTTACAACTTACATAATAAAAATAATAACAAATAATGTAGTTTAGATACATATATATATATACACACACACATATATATGTAAAAACAAATGCAAAGCGTTTTTACTATCCTTAAAATTATTTAAATAAATTATCAGGTTTCATCATTATGACAATTCTAAGAGCTTTATATGTTTTATAAACTATAAAAATGAGACTTAGGTTATATTGACTTCCCATTTTTCCTGTACCGAGAAAGAAAATAGGAGTACATAAATAATTTGTTTGACCATACTTAAAGTGGTTTCCTGGAAAAATTTCAGTTTACTCCTGCTTTTCTGCCCTGATAATTAATACCATCTCTTTTTATTGTCAGTATGCCCAGATTAGACAATAATTTATGTAGTCAGCTATACACAACAACCAACATTCAGTGGAATATAAGGTGGGGACCATTACCTATTGTAGGGGGTAAATACTCCAAATTTTCAAAGAGATTCTTTCCTAATGCTCTAGGGAATCTCAGGAAGAATGCTGTGTTGTGTCAAAAATAAAATGTCCACTCTAGATCTATACTGGTGAAACCTGGGATCCTCTTAGTTAATGTTCATCTGCTTTAGAGATAATTTTTACTCCTGAAATCTCTGCTGAGATTTTGTGTGTGTCTGTGTGTGTCTGCGTAGTGTTCACATAACATTTTCCTTCAAAGGCTAATCTGAAATGTGTCCATTTCATTAATGGGAAGTAATTAGATGATTTTAGTTTTCTCTTCTGAGAAGACATTATTGTAGTCAAAGACAATTTTTTTGATAAATAAGAACTTGATTTCAGATGTTTTAGGTGTCTTTCGTTAAAATGAAAAGCTGATTAATTCTACATCTTCTCAGAGCATAGGGAAAATATTATGGAATGATGTACTGCTCTAAAATACCCTTTGGATATTAGCCTTGTAGAAAGAACTTTCTCAAGGCAAGTATAAATGTATGCCTAACGAGTATTAAAACCTTTTTATTTTTTAAATTATTTGAACTTTCTAGGAAAATGTTGAAGGATAACACATTGTTATAGGAAATTCTACACTTTTTATCCACTAAGTTTCTTAAGTATTTATAGATGGCCCTGAGAGTCACAATCAAGTTTCTGTTCACTTGAAATCAGATGCTGGACACTTGCTCAAATACACTAGCTGGAAAGTATGAAATAAAATACATTTTAATAGACAAAAGGTCATGTTAACAGGTACAGACAAACAATAATAGAATTGGCCTCTTAACCAGTCATCCCCTCCAGTAGCTGCCTTACCTTCCTCCTCTCCTTCATAATCACACACTGTGAAAGCATAGTCAACTCCACAACCATTTGCTCACCTTCCACTCAACCCTGAACCCTTTCCCATTAGCCTTCCATCTTCATCCCTTTCCTGAATCAAGTCTCCCTGAAATCACCAGTGACTTTCACATCATCACCTCTCTCAGTAGTATATCAATTCCCACATGACTGTAAGTCTGTGCAGTACTAAGCACAAATACTTCTTAAAACACTCGCTACATTTTTAGAATATGGAGTCTTCTTATTTCCATCCTGCTCTGGTAGGTCCTTCTACATTTTTCTTCTTGTTAGTGTGAGTCTTTATTCTTTTATCCAAGCTTATATTGTTAGCCTCCTCCTTATGTCATTTTATATATTCCAAGATTTCAAATATTATCTATAAGCAAATAACTTACAAATTTATATTTCTCGTTTGTTGTTAACTCAATACATATTTATTGAATACTTGCTATTTGCTAGGTATGCAATGGTGAGCAAGACAATATGACTGTTCCCCTTACACTTTAATGGAAGAAACACCTTAAAACAATAAAACTGTGCAAATAAAAATATACCTATAATTATGATAAGGTCTATAAATGAAAATTAAAGCATACTATAAAATTGGATAGTAGACCTCTGTACTATCTTTGCAATCTTTATGAAATATAAAAAGTATTTCATTCAAGATTGAGGTGCCAGCAAAAAAAAAAAACATATTTCAAAATAAAAGTTTATTAAAAATAGGCCGGTAAAAAGTCTAATATTCTAATAAAATGTGTTGTCAAACATGTTATTGTTGTGGATTAAATCTGCAAGTTAAATTAGCAAATGCTTTTGGGTTAATAAATAAGTTATTAATAACTTTTAAAATAAAAGAATAAGTGATTGGTTAATGTTTTAGAATAAGTTATGCCTAATAAGATAAATTGTTAATTATAGCAATAAACATACATTTTTACCCTAAAAAAGAGAATAACAAAAAAAATCCTCATTTACATTTAGATATCAGAGAAGGAATCCTATAAGAAGAGAATTTTAAGTTGAGACATTTATGTGAATTTCAACACACATATAAGTAAATTATCTTCCCTACTCTAATCTTATCTTTCTCTATTGTTCCCTGTTTTAGTAAATGTCATGGACAACTTTCCAGAAATTATCACAAGGAAAAGGCCTTACATTTATCTTTTCCTCACCTCTTTATATACCAATGATCAACTATACCATCCACTTTAAGTACTAAGTGCCTCTTGAAACCACCCATTTCTCTCCACACCGAGGCCATCAACATTGGTTCGAGCCACATCTCTTTTGATTGCCTATAAAAAAAACTCACTATTTTGGGGTACAGGGGTATAGGGCCACCTGAAATTTTTGTAAGGCAGTTCAGAGAACTAGAAAGTACATTCTGGATAACAGACAATAGTGCTAGAAAACAATAAGTACTAAAAGTGAACAGGAAATCAGATGGTGGATGTGCAACAGAAAATATGTGGTAACTGAGACATGAGAAATTGGCATACACCAATATTAAATAATAATTGGAAACATTTGTAGGCAAAATAAACAGTTATGGAATTTTTGAACAGATAGCATGACACCATCAAGTGGACTCAGGTCCAGCATCAGAAATACAGCTACAAAGGAAACTAAAAAAAATTCTAGTAATAAAGCCAGGGACCAGGGTAAAAGTAGGAAAAGACAGGGAGAAGTTGGTCATAAAATAGGAGAGCAAGATGGCAACTAGAAACTTAGATAGAGATTCACTAACCAATCAAAGATCCCACAGTCACAAACAGAGAAGAAATAGAGTTGAAAGGAAGCCCACTTACAACATGTTAGATTTAAGGGAATTATATCTCACTACCTTAAATCTGGGCCTGGAGAAGGAATATCTATTTTCAAGCTTTCCATTGACTTAGTCTGGAATGAGGGAAATGAGCTTAGGTGATATGAATTGTACTTGAGGGAGCTCAATCTGTGGGGATCAATGAGAAAAACAAATAATTGTCCTTTAAATATAAAGCTAACCATACAAAAAGGTTCCACTCTAGGAGGAAGCATGAAAAATAGAGTTGTGGGAAAGGAAGATTAAGAGCCATGAAAACTGATTATCAAACAACCCATGGAAAGGACAGAATAGAAAGGAATTTCATAAGCAGAATAGTGTGTGTGTGTGTGTGGGTGTGTGTGTGTGTGTGTGTGGAGGGTGGTGGTGTGTGTGTTGGGGGGGTGTGTGTTTATCCAATCTACATCTCTTTTCCAAATTCCAGGTTAACATATTCATTTCTCTCCATAATATCTCACTGGGATATCTAATATACATCTGAAATTCTATATGATTTACACTGAAATTATTTTCTTCCTTTCCAAATTCTCTCCACTTGAAATCCTTCCAATCTTATTTAATAGAAACTTCAAATTTTGCTCCATTATTTCTCTCACATCTCATGACCAATCTATCAAGAAATCCTATGGGACCTAATTTCATGCTATATACAGAATCAATGTAATTCTCACTATTGCTCCTCTTACCATCTGGCCCAATATGCTATTATTTCTTGCTCTTATTGATCTCCTAGCTTGTACCATTGTTCCTCATGGGTACATTCTTAACACAATAGCCAGAGTAAATTTTTAAAATTGTTTTGATAAAGCATACCATTGTCACTCTTTTTTAAAAAATCCCTGCAACGACTACTTATTTTACTCACTGTAATGCCAAAATTCTTACTGAGAGACAATTCTCCATGGATCTTTTGTTTGCATAGTAAATATCCTTGGAAGATAGAGATAGTGCCTCCTTCTAGGGCAGAGGCAAGATTTGTTTCTGGAACAGAACAATAAAGGATAATATCTCCTTTCACGGTAAAAGTTGGCTAAGTTTGCTAGCCTTCTTCTTATATAACTGGGGGTTATAATCGTTAATTTTATGTGTCAATTTCACTAGGCCATGAGGTACCCCAATATTGGCTAAACCTTATTTCTGGGTGTGTCAGTAAGGATGTTTCCAGAATAAATTAGCATATGAATATGCAGACTATGTAAAGCAACTTACACTCCTCAATGTGGGTAGGAATCATCATATCTGTTGAGGGCCTGAATGGAACAAAAATGTGGAGGAGGGAAGAATTTGTTCTCTACCTGACTGATGAACTGGGATATTAGTCTTCTTCCCTCAGTCTACCACCAGTGACTCTCTGGTTTTCAGGCCTTTAGACTCAATCTGCACTGTGACGCCAGCTTTCTCAGGTCTACAGATTATTGACTGCAAATTGTGAATCTTCTCAGCTTCCATAATCACATGGGCCAATTCCTCATAATAAATCTCCTTTCATAGTATACATATATAAAAATAAATTATGTACAATCATAAATATATGTAAAATCATATTATATATAAAATCATATATTTACACACACACACATATATATATATATAAACCAATAGACTATATACACATATATATGTATTTATCCTATTGGTTCTGTTTCTCTAGAGAGCCATGACTCTAGAGAAGGGGTTTTCTAAGTTCAGAATTTCTCATCTGTAGTTACTGTCCTACTGTGTTTGTAGTATCCTTCTGGGCTACCTTATATTGTTCTACCATGGGATTTGGGGGGCATAGGATACAAGCATGCTCATGAAGCTCATGCTGCCTGTATTACTGTGAGATATTAAGTCTATTTCCTCTGACTCAGAATCTTGTGTCTTCTTTCACAGTCTATGAAACTGAAGCATGCTCATTTGTTAGGCTGTAAATTACACAAAATCTTAACTCTTAACAGTCTTTATAAGTCCTTACAATCACCTATAGCCACGCATGAATTTATCCATTAACTCTCAGATGGATCATACTACTTATGTTCTGCTCATGTCTTTTTATGAGTCTCATCACTTACTGTGTTCCAGCCACACTGTCCCTTTGCTTTTCCTAGAATATTCACAGTCCCACGTCAGGAACTTTGTAGCAGTTGTTCTTTCTTAGAAAGCTCTTTCCTAAGACATATACATGGCACTTAATAAATAGTCATTAAGTGAGTAAAAATAAATGGCACCAGGTGACCCATGAAACATTCTGGATATGGGTAATTTAACGACTGGGTCATGTTAATCTCATTAACATTGTGAAATTTTTCTCTTATTTGACTTGGCAGATTTCTCCTCATGGGAAACATGTTCTTTTGACACTAAAGTCATTCTTCTTCCCTAGTTTTACATCAAGGTTGTATAAAAATATCTCCAAAGAGAAGAAATAAACATGAATTGAGAATGAGGAATGGTGAGAAACAATAATTGTAAAGAAAACACAATTGTGAAATATTTCCTCTAAAATTTTCACATTACTTTGTTGAGTTGAAAGTGATAACTTCAAAAGACAAGTTAATAATGAAAGCTTATTGTTTTAAATGATCAGAGATTTTTTTCATCCATTCAACCTTTTAAACTCAGTCTTTAACAGACTTCTTTTTAAATAAACTAATTATCTCTGCATTTTTGGTTTTTTATTACCCAATGAAAGTCTGCTTAAATTAACTTCTTTAGATCTTCAGACCTGAAATCCAACATCTTCCTTTGAATTTGATGTGGTCTTTTTGGCCAATGTGAAAATGGGCTAATGGGGACTTTGACAAAGATATTCTTAAAATGGACAGTGCTTATTATTAGATGTCTGCATATTATTCAACATTAAAGCAGCAGAAAAAAATACCCTTTCATGCTCATGAGTTCTGTAAGAACTAATGAAATGTACTGCAATTAGACCAAAAAATGCCAATTAGAGGGAAAAAAGGGAGAACTGAATCTGATTTCTCAGAGAAAATAGTAACAAAAGCTCACTCTATTATAACAAAAGCTTTGAAATGGAACTCATGAAAGTAACTAAGGGAACAAGAGGAAATAGTAATCGGGGCGGACGACTGAAAGAACTGGACATTTCTTGAGACTCAGGAAAAATTTACAAAGCCAATATTTAAATAGAAACAATACAGTACTTGATATTTGCAAAAAAATCTTATAGCACTTTTTACTATTTCAATGTAATCATGTTTAATAAGTAAACAATTGATAAAAAAAGCATATATGCTTTTTTCTGTTTTCACTGTAACTGTTTCTATACTTATTCAATAAAGTCCTTATGAAAAATATAATTGTAAAGCAGGTAAAGTCTTTAAAATGTTAACCACAGCTAGTTGGGTCCAAACTTTTTTGATGGAATACATCTTAAATATTTTTTCTACTAGCCTAAAACCTCTATATCTTAAAATCATAATATATTGGAACAACTGCAAAAATGAATTTATTTTCGATTTGACAATAGTTTATTTGTCAATGGTTACTTTGCATAGCTGTCATTTAGTATGCGATCTGTCAAAATTAGCACTATGGTAGACAGAGAGCCATCATAACCTTTAAAAGGAGGAACTTGCTGCCCAGCCCTGGAGTGAGGTTGGCAGACAGTTTCTGGCTGTCACCTCTTTAAGGATTTGCCTCAATAGCAGAGAGCTGACTTGCCCCAATACTATCCATATCTGTGATAGAATAAAGCAAGAGAATTAAGGAAGGGTTTGAAAACTTTTTCTCTAAAGGGACAAATAAGAAATGTTTAGTAAATGTTTTAGGCTACATGGACAATAGAATCTCTGCCACAACTACTAACTTTGTTGTTGTAGCTTAAAAGCAGCCATAGATAATACATAATGGATGAGCACGACTATGTGCCAATGAAACTATATTTATGGACATAGAAATTTGAATTTGATATCATCTTCACATGTTTGAAAATATTATTTTTTTCAACAATTTCAAAATGTAAAAATCATTCTTAGCTCAACAGACTATATATAAATAGGTAGTTCACCATAGTTTATATATATATAAACATATATATATAAACATATATAAATAGCTCATCATAGTTTGTTGACCACTGGTATAAAGGCCTCATCCATTTCAGCCTATTGTGGGACAATCTCATGGCCAATCCTTGCTCCAGAGCTTCTTACCAAGTTCTCTGAGGATTTTCTGGGCCTGTGATGCACTTTTATTTCTTCCTCTACTCAATGTGCTTCCTTCTCTTACTCTTACAAGTGTTGATCCCTTATCAACACCTTGCATTCAAAACTCAGTCTCAGCATCTTCTTTTCTAGAACCCAATATGAGACACACACAAATCGATGCTATTAGATATTTTCTCCCTCAAAGATATAATTAAATCCCATTTTCATGATTGAATCAGAATGAAAGAAATGAGGACAGAATCAGTGTCCCTTTACCCACAGACAGAGAAGCTATGTGTGGAGAAAAGGTATGTGGTAAAGGAAGACATTGGCAAGAACCAACTCCTTAATTGGGTTTTGTATGTTGATATTTACTTTCACCAATATAGTCTGTTCATATTTATTCCAAATTCATCTTGTAGGACTCCCACAGAGTTAACTTCATTTTCTACCAGACTGCCCTTTATATTCTACCTTTATCAATCATCTTCTTACAGTCAACTTTTATTAGACTAAGCAATCTCAGTGTCTGCTAGCTATAAAGTTTATTTTCTATGTATAAAAACCTCCCTTTCTTTCCATTATACTCATTTCTACAGTCCAGTCCCCATCCTATCACATATCCCGGCATGCCCCCTCCATCACCTTCCCATCACATTGAGGCAATTCTGGATCTCTCCACATGTTGTCTATGAGAGCTTATCTACCGTGACTCTTATTCTGAGTTAGTTCTTGCTCTTGGCTATCAGCCATTTGGAAAATATCTGATATGTTGTGGTCATGTATTAAATATGGACAGTAATTTTATATTTGCCCACTACTTTCTATTAGCATTGAATATTCTACAGGAAAGAATCTCCACTAGAATTATTTGGCACCTACAAAGAGGGAAGATTTTGAGCAGGAAAGCTACCTGGTGACTCTCAATCAGACCATGTGGAGACTCATCAACAGAAAAGAGTAGCCCTGGCAGCATACAGGATAGAGTCATAGATTATTTGACCCTCAACTCTGGATTTGGCAAAGATTTTATCCATAGCCATAAATCAAGCAAATATCTGAAAGTGTGGAGAAATATGAGGCTGACGGTCAGTACCCTAAAACAATTTCAATCTAACAAGGAAACACAGTTTCAGTTGATCATTACTTTCATAGTAGTTTTTTCTGTGCATTGATTCTAAAGAATTAATGTAAATGATCCTTAAATTGTAGTTTACTTTTGTTCTTACCATTCATTGATGTAGTAAAATTTTCATATGTACTTTGCTTTGTATTCTTGTTGATTAAGTATGTTTTCAATTCTTCTTCAGTCTATTGGTAGTCTACCTCTTTTTTTCTTTTATTTTATTTGGTAAATAAAATAAAAATATTCAAAATGTGTGCTGATCAGGTCCCATTTATTAATTTTTGTTGTTACTGTGATTGCCTTTGGGGTCCTCTTCATAAATTCTTTGTGTAGGCCCATGTCTATAAGAGGTTTTTCAATATTTCTTTCTAGAATTCTTACAGTTTCACACCTTAGTTTTAAGTCTATTATTTTTCCAATATTTCCTTCTAGAATTCTTATAGTTTCACACCTTAGTTTTAAGTCTATTATCTACCATGAGTTGATTTTTGTGAGAGGTGAAAGGTGCAGATCCTTTCCTTTTTCATGTGGCTATCCAGTTTACCCAGTATCATTTATTGAATAAAGATTCTTTTCTCCAGTGTATATTTTTGTCTGCTTTGTCAAAGATTAGACGGCTACATGAGGGTGGTTTTATATTTGGGTTCTCAGTTCTGTGCCATTGGTCTATGTCTATGTTCTTGTGCAAGTTATATGCTGTTTTAGTTACTATAGTCTTGTAGTATAGATTGAAGATCAAATTAAAAAGCTTCTGCATGGCCAAGGAACTATCATGAGAGCAAACAGACAACCTACAGAATGGGAGAAAACATTTGCATGTTACACATCTAATAAAGGGCTGTTAACTAGAATCTATACAGAACTCAGGAAAATCAGCAACAAAAAATCAAACAACACTATCAAAAAGTGGGCAAAGGACATGAATAGAAACTTTTCAAAAGAAGATAAACTAATGGCCAAAAAACACCTGAAAAAATGCTCAACATCTCTAATCATCAGGGAAATGCAAATCAAAACCACAATGAGATGTCACTTATCTCCAGTGATAGTGGCCTTTATCAAAAAGTCCCAAAACAATAAATGTCGGTGTGGATGCAGACAGATAGGAACACTCATATATTGCTGGTGGGTCTGCAAACTAGTACAACCTCTGTAAAGCAATATGGAGATACCTTAAAGAGCTACAAGTAGAACTACCATTTGATCCAGCAATCCCATTGCTGGGTATCTACCCAAAAGAACTAAAGATATTCTATAAAAAAGACATCTGCACTAGAATGTTTATAGCAGCGCAATTCACAATTGCAAAGATATGGAAACAACCCAAGTGCCCATCGATACATGAGTGGATTAATAAAATGTAGTATATGTATACCATGGAGTTCTACTCAACCACAAAAAACAATGGAGATATAGCACCTCTTGTATTATCCTGGATACAGCTGGAACCCATTCTACTAAGTGAAGTATCCCAAGAATGGAAAAACAAGCAGCACATGTAGTCACCATCAAATTGATATTAAGCGATCAACATTTAAGTGCATTAATAGTAATAACATTCATCAGGTATAAGGCAGATGGGGGGATGGGTATATCTACACATAATGGGTGCAGTGCATACCATCTGGGGGATGGACATGCTTGAAGCTCTGACTCAGGTGGGGCAAGGGCAATATACGTATTCTAAACTTTTGTACCCCTATAATATGCTGAAATAAAAAAATATTAATTAAAAAAAGAACATTCCAAAAAAATGTGCTGAAATATCTACTTTTGTGGTTATATATTTTTCCTTATTTTTGGTAAAGGTCCTCTTCTTCAAATAACAAATGTTATATAGAGAAAGTTTAATCAACAGTGTGGAGGAAGCCATTTTCACAATTAGAGAAGCATAAAATAAGAAGTATCACCATCCTTTTTTCCCCCATATATATTGTTCTTGGTGCCAAGCAAATTGGTATTGCATATGATCACTGTTGAATCATGGCAAGTTTTAACTGTGAGATAGCCTATGAAACTCTGCCTGGTACCAATACAGCTGGAAGCAATGTTTACAAATTTACACTTCCAGAGTAGGAGATTTTGAGGAAAAAAAACGTACTTTTTGATATATTATGAGGAAAACTTAGGGTTTTAATAATATTTATTTTATTTAACTAAAATTTAATATTAATATATTACCAAAGTTATTGGAAACATAGTGCAAAAATGACAAAATATACACTACCCTATAGTAAAATACATGCTTTATATATATGTATACACTTATGTGTGTTTACATTTGTATATACAAATATAAGCTATAAGAATCAGGGTATTCATTTCTAAAATTAGTATCTAATTTACTATGAGAAATTGAATTGACTAATTTATCTGTGTAGTATACCTTGGAAGTCAAATTGAATACTCCAAACACTAGGCAAACAGAAAATAGCTTATAAATTGGGTGGACAAATTCTTTATAATAATTTTTTCACTGTTTGAACATCTATATTTGTTTACTTATCTTTAATATTTACACACTATAACATGTTTATAGTCTGCTTTCTCCAGCTAGAGAACATCTTCAACAGGGCCAGAGTCAGCAATGTATTGGTCACCATCTCTTACCCAGATTGCCAGACACAAATCAGGTGTTCATTGACTATAGGTCAACATGAATGAGTGATTGAAGTTTACAATCACCTCTTCAGTGTACCAGAGGCTGGTACAGGCTTTGTGGGGCCTCACATTTACATAACTGGGGGATCTTCTTTAAGAAAAAAAAGAATGTAAAGACATGAACACAAAATTACAAGGCCATATTCCAGGACTTAATAAGGAGCCTTTGCAAGGGATGAGCCCTGAAGCTCAATCTTTATTAGTTTCTTGGAAAATTCATTCCTGCTTCCATTACATTTGATATGCTAGTCTTAAATATTTTTGTGTTCACATAATCTGTCGTGGTCTATTTTTTCTCTGTGTCTCCTCATTTTCTAGCCATACAGATACAATGTTCTACTGAAACTTCTTGTTTGAATAGGTGAAGACATTTAATTTCATAAGAAGTCATTTGATTTGTTTCTTCCCCATGGTCTCTTTTTTTTTTTGAATCACTATATGTTTTCATATGTCTGGTGATTATTCAATGTTTTCTTACAAATAAAGGGAATTTTACTCTCATATAGCATGAGAAATTAAGATTAAATCTCGTAGAAATTCTGTTGATTCTTGTCCTGAATATTTAACTCCCATGTGAAGGTTTGAAATGGTTAAATATGCCAGTATTACTTCACCAGGACCCTAATTTCTTTTGCTTTTTGCATCACTAACACGTCTTGACCTTATCTTGGATGTAATGCCCTCACCCCATGCTTTCTACCAGGCATTGCTATCCTGTCAAGAGCTAATCAGAGTTGTGCAATAATAATAATTATTATTGTTATTTTTGTTTTCTAGAGAAGTTCCATAATATAGAAATATGTGAATACCAAAATAGAGCTGCACATATAATTTTAGTCATTTTTTAAAAAGTAAAGTGAAATTAATTTTAATGATATATTTTAACCACTATATATAAAATGTTATTTTAAAATGCACTTTGACACTTAATAATTATACATATTTATGGGGTATAATGTGATGTTTCAATACATGTATACACAATGAACTGATTAAATCATGGTAATTAGCATGTCAATTACATTAGAAATTTATCATTTCTTTGTTGTGAGATAATTTGAAATTCTCTCTTCCAGCTATTTGAAGTATATAATGCATTATTGTTAGCCATGGTCATCCCACTGTGCAAGAGTACTTGAACATATTCCTACTGTCTAAGTGTAATCTTGTACCTATTGACCAACCTCATCTCCTCTATCCCCCTATTCTCCTGAGACACTCTTAATTGTTATACTTTCAACTTCTATGAGATTATTTTATTTTAGATTCCACATATGAATAAATTCATGAGGTATTTGTCTTTCTGTACCTGGATTCTTTCACTTAACCTAATGTTCTCCAGGCTTATCCATGTTGCCTTGAATGACAGGATTTCATTCTTTTTATGGCTGAATAGTATTCCACAATGTGTATATACCACATTTTCTTTGTACATTCATTCCTCGGTAGGCATCTAGGTAGATTCCATGTCTTGGCTATTGTGAATAGTGCTGCAAGAAACATGTGAGTGCAGATATCTCTTTGATATACTGATTTCATTTACTTCGCATATGTACTTAGTAGTGGGATTGCTGGATCATATAGTAAATCTATTTTTAATTTTTGGAAGAATTCCTATATTGTTTTCCAGTATGTTTATATTAATTTATATTTCCATCAATATTGGAGTTCCCCTTTCTCCACATCTGTGACAGCATTTGTTATTTTTTGTCTTTCTGATAATAGCCATTCCAATAGGGATGAGGTGCTATCTCATTGTGGTTTTGATTGGCACTTCCCTGATGTTTGGCAATATTGAGCATTTTTTCATATATTTCTATGTCTTCTTCAGAGAAATGTTGATTGAAATTTTGTGCCCATTTTAAAAATTACATTATTTGGTTTTATGCTATTGAGTTATTTGATTTCTTTATACATTCTGAATATTAACCCTTTCTCTGATGCATAATTTGCAAATATTTTCTTCCATTCTGTAGGTTGTCTCTTCACTTTGTTGTGCAAAATCTTTTTAGTTTTCTGTAATCCTATTTATTTATTTTTACTTTTGTTGCTTATGTTTTTTGGGTCTTGTCTGAAAACTTTTTGCCCAGACTTATGTCATGTAGCATTTCTACTATGTTTTCTTCCAGTAGTTTCATAATTTTGGGTCTTACATTTAAGTATTTAATCCATTTGAGTAGGTTTTTCTATATAGTGAGAGAGAGGGTTCAGTTTCACTCTTTTGCATGTGGATATACAGTTTTTTCAGCTCCATTTATTGAAGAGACTGTCCTTTCCCTATTGTGGTTCTTGGCACCTGTGTTGAAAGTCACTTGGGTATAAATGTATGTATTTATTTCTGGGTTTTTCATTTTGTTCCATTGGTCTTTGTGTCTGCTTTTATGTTAGTATCATGCTGTTTTGGTTATTATAGCTTTGTAGTATGTTTTGGAGTCTGATAATGTAATGCCTCTAGCTTTGTTATTTTTGTTCAAGATTGCTTTGGCTATTCAAGGTCTTTTGGGGTTTCATACAAATTTTAGGATTGTGTATTGTATTTCTGTGAAATGGCATTGGAATTTTGATAGGGATAGCATTGAATCTGTAGATTGTTTTCAGTATTATAGACATTTTAACAATATTTATTCTTCCAACCTTTGAACGAGGAATAGCTTTCTATTAACTTGTATCTTCCATGATTTCTTTTGTCAATATTTCAAAATTTTCATTGTATAGATTTTTTTTTACCCCATTTGATAAATTTATTTCTAGGTATTTATTTTGAATTTTGTCAAATCCTTTTCCTGCATCTATTGAAATGATCATATGATTTTTATCCTTCATTCTGTTAATGTGATGTAACCCAATAAAAACTCATTGAGACTTTTAAAATTATTTTGATTTACTAAGTTTTGAAATTTGCTGTGAAATTTGGCATTGTGAGTAATCAATAACTACAAATGGCTAGTGGCTACTGAATTAGACAGTACAGATCTTACAGCTTTTGTGCCAAGAATAAAGTGATGGTAGCACAACATCAAGTTCACCCTTCAGTGGGTAATGCAGTCATGTGTTCCCTATTTTGTATCCAGATGCCTTGGAGTAATATAGGTGGTAAAACTACTCTTGCTTATATGCAACCCCTGGTCTTTGCCTGATTAAGAATGTTAGTGATTTTCTTCTACCACACTTTGCACTTACCTTTCAAAATATTAGCCATTTTATTCACCATGGTAAGTTAAAACTTGCCTAATCCTTTCTTTAACCTGATGCTAGCTGTTCTACATTGATGGTACTTTTTTCAGTATCTAGCATATAATTGCCATTTTTTCTTAGTTTTAAGAACAGATGGTAATTTTTCTAATATTTTTATGTAATTTATTGTTCCACCTTTTGTTTTTTGGTTCCAATAAATCCATATTTTAAAATGCTAAACACTTGTATTTAATACTTTTTTTTTTTTTGAGACAAAAGTCTTACTCTGATGCCCTGCATAGCGTGCAGTGGTGTCATCATAGCTCACTGCAATCTCAAACTCCTGGGCTCCAGCAATCCTCCTGCCTCAGCATCCCAACTAGCTAGGACTATACACATGAGCCACTGCACCTGGCTAATTTTTTCTATTTTTGGTAGAGATGGGGTCTCACTCTTGTTCAGTCTGAATTCAAGCAATCCTCCTGCCATGGCCTACCAGAATGCTAGTAATGTCCATTTCATCTAGTGAACTATTTGAGTTTATTTTAGAAACTCAAAAAGTTAACCTGAGCATATGATAGAAAAAAAGTATTTCTACTTGAAAATTAGTTACTTATTGTGAAACCAGATGCCTGCAGAGAAAACGAATCAGTGTGTGCCAGAGATAGCAGTCTGTAGGATAAAGAAAAGCAAAAGGTAAACAAAACTGTAATTCACATTGTGAAAAGAAATCAAAATATTCTTTTCTTTTGATAATGTAAACATTTCTTGATTTCTTAACCAGGTTGAAATTACCCTTATTATACATTTCACTTTACTATTCTTTTACATATTTTTTTAAAAGAAGGACAGAGTAATATTTTTCCTCTTTAAAACTTACATTCTGTGTGTGTTCTACAATACTTAAAGAGCTATATTTACTAACTGAGTTTGAAAGCAAATGCATGCAACTCTATGTACAGTGCTTAGAAAATATATTTAAATGTTGGATGCCATCTGTCCAATAATGTAACCAAAAGTTTCCTAAGCAAATATCTAAAACTGAATAGCTATAGTTCTGTATTGCATTTATAAAATATAACTCTATTGACTGGTTCGTATCTGATTGTCATTTTTAAAGTGCTTACTATGTGTCTGGTATAGTGGGCATATGTAATCTGCATAGTAGCAGTTTGAGTTGGATATTATCATGTAGGGGCAGAAAGGCATGATGCCTTTCCTCAGCCATCGTAAGAGTCATGGTTCATAATCCTATAAAAGGAAAGTTAAACAATAAAAAAATAAAAAAATTATTTAACCAAAGTTTTATGTGACATGAGAGCGTTGGGAAATGAAGACCCAAAGACCCACAGAAAATTCTCTTTTTTTTGTGCTTAGTTTCTATTAAGAATGAGCAGCCTTATAGAAATGTGATTAGACAAAAGGGTATAATGTAATGCTAATAAACTGAGGGAGGAAACCTAGAAAGGCCTGTCTATTTAGATTTTTTTATGGATGCATAATAATTGTACATATTTATGGGGTACATGTGATATTTGATATATGCATATAATGTGTAATGATCAAATCAGAGTAATTAAGAAACCCACCACTTCAAATATTTATCATTTCTTTGTGTTGGAAATATTCCAAATCTTCTAGCGATTTTGAAATTCATAATAAATTAAATTACTGATAGCTATAGTCACCCTGTGTTTTTGAACACTAGAGTTTATTCCTTCTATCTATCTGTATTTTTGTTCCCATTAACCAACTTCTCTAAATCGTTTCCTCCCTTTACCCTTGAGAGCCTATGGTAACCAGATTTTTCATTGTCTTTCTGTATGGCATTCATTCCCCCTGGATACGCGGCAGGATCCTTCTGGAATGACTTACTTTCAGACAAAGTAGGTCAAAGATGTCCTTTATGGCCATCTCTTATGTGGAGAGATGGGGAAAAGTCAGAGTGACTATGCTTCTAAGGCCCTCCCAATTTCCTTCAGTTCAAAATACTTCAAGGTGGTGTTTTCTGAGGTCTGACGATTTCTATTTTACAAATGAAGAAATTAAAGGTTTTGAAGATTAAATATTTTATTGGAAAATGCAAAGTTTACAAAATTTATAAGTGTTTTACTTCTGCATCCAAGACTAAGGCTCGTTTTAATGTTCATTTTCTTCTGAGTTTGCATTTTTGGTGTTTTTTTTAATAGTTACAAAAAATAATAGAAAAGAAGACAGAGACTACTTTCCATTGTCCTTATATACAAATGATCTGAAATCATAATGTAGAAAAACGTGTAATGGAGCATGGTTAAAAGGGAGAAAAGCATATATCTAACTTCCAATAATAATATTAATAACAAAAACATTTATATTACTATTATACTTACACTGGAATGGGATTTTAAAGGATTTTCACAAAAAGTCTTTTAAGGAAGGCCGACATCTTAATTTTAAAAGATAGTTAGATTAAAGGCACTTTAGTGTCCATGATAAAGTGGTTTGGAAATCTGTCCCATTGTTTCATTTCTTCGTGTCTAACCTATTTTCAGTATGTATATTGCTCATTCAAGTAACCATTTATTAAAATGTCCTTAACCTTTTTACCCATGAGTCAGCACAGAGTAACATCTTAAACACTGCTACTGATGTTACTTTGTGGAGAAGTATACATTTGGATGGGAGGAGGAATTGAAAATAATGAAAGATGAAAAAAGGAAGGATATAGTGAATGAGAATAAAGGAAAACAAAGAAAGAAAAAGAAAAAAAAAGATTGGGTCTGACAATAATGCAACTGAAAATGACCCAAACACCAAAAACTGGGGTACTGAAAATCAGATTTCATTTTTGCTTCAAGATATCACTTATTATTCCTATATGTCCACTTAGGTGTTGATCAGTTAATACCAATTTGCTGGTGAGTACATGTGGTGCTTATTTTTCCATTCTTGGGATACTTTAATTAGAAGAATGGGTTCCAGCTCTATCCAGGAAAATACAAGAGGTGCTACATCACCATTGTTTCTTATAGCTGAATACTACTCCATGGTATACATATATCACATTTTATTAATCCACTCATGTATTGATGGACACTTGGGTTGTTTCCACATCTTTGCAACTAGATGGGAGTGGGGAGGAGGGGATGGGTACATACATACATAATGAGTGTGATGCGCACCATCTGCGGGATGGGCACGCTTGAAGCTCTGACTCCGGGGAGGAGGGGGAGAAGGCAACACATGTAACCTAAACATTTGTACCCCCATAATATGCTCAAACAAAATAAAATAAATCAATAAAATAAAAAGATATCACTTATTGTTATAGAAGAACTTACTTCTCCTTCCAATTGTAGTATATATTCCCACTTCCATCTTCACTATTTTAGTTTTATAAGGCAATGGGCTAACAATTGCCTTGGCTGCTTTAGTACAAATTGTTTGATGCCCTTGGTGCTATTTATGGATACTAGCTAGTTGATGACAAGTCCTCCATTTGTTTTAATTTCTGCTATAGAAAAAAGAATTCCTTGCCTATGCTGCTAAAATGTCTTTTATCTTCCTCAAACAGATAAAAGTCATTCATGATGATTGTGAAATTAAATATTTCAAACTTAAAGCAATTAAAACTTAAAGGTATTGGAACTTTAAATTATTCTGAGCCTATGAAGGAATGAGTCACGTGGCATGCAACTGCAACACTGCAACTTCTGCCTTTTTTTTTCTTGTAAATAATTAGGAAGAACAAGCAGCACCAGAGATAAGACCCGCAGCTCATTGCCCCTCCTCATGGAGTAATAAATAGTCTTTCTTGGATTGCAGCAATCTGTAACCCATCAAATTGCTGTGGCCTATGCACTATTCTTATATGGAAAATGTTGTAATCCTGCTGGAACTTCTCTGTCTCTGCCTTTATAAGTGAAACCTTAACTTTCCCACTTGGGAAAATTGTCCCCATTTGTTTGAAGTTGGTATTTCCAGGTGACTATTCTCAAGCTTTGCACTGGAATTAACTCCATACTTAGTCATATTCTCTGAATCTCATTACTTAAGGTTGACAAGACCATTTCTTCTCAGGTAGCTGAAGGAAGAGGATTCTACTGATAACCTGTCAGTGAAGTTTTCACTTAGTGGACAATTAGTCCCAAGCATAGGCATTCTCCTGTTTCTCTGCAGCATAACAAAGCAGGAGTTTTAAATCTCTGATTGCTTCTTTGTACCATAAAATCTTACCTGACCTGTAGGTTCAGCACAAAACTTCCATCAGTTTGTAGAATAACGGCTCCAATCTTTAACAGAAAGGTATAGAAACACTTAATGGCATTTGGACATTAATCTGTGTTAAACTGTGAAGAAATTCTTTTGGAATTGAAAATTACAGCTGTAGTAATACCTTTCTCTTGTACTGTGAACAATAAATGCCAAAAAGCTTTTCCTCCTTAATGATTAACTGCTTTTTGGAAACTGCTACCATTTACCACATGCAAATTACTTGCTTTGTAGATCAGATGTGACTAAGAACACTAGGTGGTTGGCTCTTGTGAATAGAATTAGAAAGTACTAATTATAAGACTAACATACCACAATCATGTTTAATTTCTGTAACTCCCTTAATGCAAGATGAGTGAACCCTGTGTGGCAATTTGAGATGGCAACAATAGAATTTTACCTTTTGTCTATCACTTCCTTGTAGGATAGTATTGAAAGCAGAAAATATTCTTTGACTGTAACCTTTAAAAGTTATTTGCAATAGTCATACAAAACTGCTAAATAGAATTTAGACTTTATCATAGTTTAAATATAATTTTATATTAGGTTCCTTTTTAAGGGTCATAAAAATAAGTATTTTATGTTATAATTAATGACATACATGCTAGAAATGAAATATTTCTGAATAAAACATAAAATGGAAATTTTATGATTTTTTGTTTGAATTTTGATGATTATATAATTATTTTAGTTAGAAGACAAGAAAGAAATGAGATAATGAAAGGTAAATGTTCTGTATTATAGCTTCTTCCATACACAATTCTTATTTTAAGATAAAAAAGAGACAAAAGAAAAAATAAAGATCAATGAAGTTGGAAGTTACAATGTCAAAGAAAGACAAATTGACTAAAAATAGGTTGTAAGAAGTAAAACTATGCATCCTTTAAGATGAATAAAGGTATATATTTTCATACTATGGGAAATTCAAATAAGCACATGGAAATGTGAATACTTATTTGAACAGAACTAAAGCTCTGAGCATGGAAACATGCCAAACAGGCTTTTAAAAGCAATAAAAAGAAAGCTGAGCAGTTGGTCAAAGCAAATATACAAAGAGAAGACACCAAAAATTCACTTAAAAGAATTAACATTCAGATAACATGCTAAAGATGATATTTAGTGAGTTCCAAACAAAAAATTATCAGAAATAATATTTAAGCCAGATCATATACTTTGTGCAAACAGTACATACACACACACACGCACACATACATACATGCACACATTTGTTTTAACAGTATATTTTCCTATGCAGTTTATTATTTTTTGAGAAAGAATTCAACTCCTTTGGAATTCTTTTCATGATAATCAATTACATAATAGACATCTAACCAAAATACTACACTTTTAGAATCTAAATAATTAAAAAAAATTATAAAGACTATCAGCATACTGTTTTGCTTAGGATCCATTACAAAAAGAATTTGCCACATAAAATAACTGGTTTTAGAAATTACACAGGAAAATAAGGGGGAAATGGCAGAAGAACCATTTCTAAGATACATTCATATATTTAGTACATATTAAACTGGGACCCAGTGTGTGTTAGGAACTATGTTGGAGGGTGAATGACAAAAAGAACCAACATATATTCACAACAGATAAAGTTTATTAGACATCAAATATGTGCTGTTCATTATGCTAAGAGCTTCATATATTTATTTCTATAAATGCATTATTGCTAGCCTTACAACAATTCCGTATGTCATAGATATAATTGTGTTCACATTCCAGATAAGAAATTTAAGACAAATCAAATGACTTTCACAAGACAGACATTAAGAAGAAGCCAAGATAGGAAGTGGAGGTCCAGACACATGGTTTATAATTCCAAAGAAGGAAAGGTTAGTGAATACAGAAACTAGGTAAAGTTTTTGGAAGTACAGCTCTGAATTTAAAACTATAAATCAAGAACGTTAATAAATTCTATGAAAGTTAAACTCCTTTGACAATATTATGTAAAAACTCAGCACTGGGAAAAGGTCAATTTGAATGTTTCAAGAATTTTTGCCAGCCCACTAGAGGGATTAGTACCCTTAAACAATGTGCTGTCTCAGCACATTGGAGCTTGTCCTCCAGTGTTCTGCAGAAGATTAATCCTGTTCCTAGAAAATAATTAAGGTCAGATACCTAACACAGCTTCTCAATAGTTAAGTGTGAAAGTCAAGGCCCTTTCTATCTGGTCTAAAGCTGGAGGGGGAAGGATAAAGGATACTGATTGGGAGTCACAAAAAAGGAAGTGGACTCACGGATTTGTCACTGATAAAAAGGTATCTCATCAAATCTACCCGCTGGTTTTCCACAGAATCACTGCACTCTTATCTTTAGCGTATATATCCTATTACACTGAACCCTGCCACAGCCCTCCCCACCTCCACCAGTTCATTCCTTCGGCAACCTGGAATAGGAGAAGTAATGCAAGTTATTTCTGACACTATATCTTCCCCAGCTTGTTATAATCACCTTCTCTTTCTAACTGGCCTGACATTTCCGACAGTACAATACATTCCTTTGAGTTAGAGTATAAATATGGGGGACTTCATTGCTTCCAGATGTATAGATTAAAATGGACACATTTTGGCAGATGGAGAAAAAAAATCTTTATTGGTAAACTTTTACTCATTAGCATAGATTATCTATATATTTTGAATAAATTCATTTCTTAATTTCACTTTTCTACACCTCAAATGAAATGGCAGGAGAAGATGATCTTTTAAAAGTATTTTTAGCACTGACATAGCAAGAATCTATAAAGCTGGTTAACAGAAAAGATCCAAAGCTTACCATCGATTTACTAAAAATGCATTAAGACATATTGTCATTGTTATTGGGCAGGGAAATATATAGCACAAATGTTGATGGGTCTGTCCTGGATGGGTTTATGTCAATAATAAATAGGAGGGGAGTACACCAGCTTATTGACTTTTGTTTCTTTTAAGTGTTAGACTTTTAAAGATAAAAGGTAGAATCTATTGTAGAATAATACAGGATGTGTTTGCTGCTTTTCTACAGTTGGAAACAGGATTTTACTTATCCACTTTTAAGATGTGAATAGGTTTGGGAGGTGCTCAAGCCTTCTTCATAAAGATGGAAATATTGCTGTACACCATGAACAATGTTTTTATTCTTTTTACTGACCATAATTCTGCAATAATTATTAGTTAACAACCTAAAACTTTTGAGTATGTTTGAGAACGTCTATTTTGATGCTATATACTATCCTTTGACTCCCTATTTGGAAAATACATGAGTGTTTATGATTTAATGATTCTATCTTTTGGAATTAAAATACTGTCAAAATTCATATATCTGTCACTAACCTGTCATTGTTATATGCTAAACATGTGACAAAGGTAAACATTTTACATTAAACTAAATTAAGTGTACATATATTATCATGCCACAATATAAAGTTCCTATGTTTTTTTTTTTTCATGACAGCCTGCCATTGAAAACTGCATATTTTTTGAAAGTGTCAGAGCATAGATGGTCCCTAATGTCAACAACTTAATTCCTTCCTGTGAATGGGTGAGGAAATGAGAAAAATCTGTGAAAGATTCATTACAAACAAACCTTGAAGGAACTGCAAATTAGTATAATGAGAGGACTTATGTCTACTAACACCCTGTGGATATCAGCCTGAAAACTGAAGGTGTTTTTGTCCCATTATCATAATAATATTTCCAGACTCCTTTATATAATCAATTCATTAAAACATTAAATTGGCACAACACTGATTGCACAAAACAGAGTAAAAGTGAAACAAGGTAGAAATATTCCACTGAGTGGGAAATTTCAGCAGAAGATCTTCATAGATTCATTTAATTTGGTTTCAATTTAAGTTTCCAAACCAAGCAAAATTTTAGCGTTGTCTTCCATTTTAGATGAAGAGCTGAACATTTTCAGAGCTTGTTTTGTTATTTTTTTAAATACCCACTTAGGTTATTTTTATTGTTTGCTTAAATAATTACCCATTTGGGGGCTTGCAAAGGAGAAAATAGATATCTATAGTATCTCTCTCCTTTTTTTTTTTTCATGTATATGAAACCATTTGGTCAATCTTAGAAGTATATTTTTCGTAATGCTTCCAGATATTTCAAATCCCATTCTTACCTCCCAAGGAGCTCCTGGCAGTGGAGAGAATAAAGCAAAACAATGCTTCTCGTATTTTTACCATGTATTAGAATCACATAGTCAAATATGTAAGAATCTGGGACATTAATGCTTTCCCCACCAGATTCTGATTTTTGAAGGTTGAATGTAAGAACCAGTAATGTGAATTTTTAAAAATTACCTATGGTAATTTCCTTGCACATGATCTTTATACATTCTTATACACGTTTACTGCTCTGGATAATTTCCTCATGAATCCCTTCCTCATTTAGTTTACCTTTTAAAACATGATGTGGGATGATAGAGGAATCTTGCTGCATGGAGAAAAAAATGTAGTTAACTGTAGAAATAGAGATCTACACAGACTCTGAATGAAAGCGGACACCAACACTAGACCTTTTACTTATAGAAAAATTATCAACATAAATATTAAATTCAAGCACTAAATTAAACGACAATATCAAATAGCAACCAAGAACTTGGGAAATTTGTCTGCTAGACCTGGAGCAAAAGCCGTACTTTAGTAAACCATCCGAGCAACCATTGTTAGTGCAAATAACTGTCTCAAAAATAGCCAATGATGTCAGATCACCAAACCAGTTATTATTCCATTTTCCTTGTTGTACTTCTTCTCACCATTAAATACCATATCCTTCCCTTTTAAGCTTTTTTCCTGTAGCTTTTCTAATGTTTAACAGATTCATTTCTCTTCTAAGCCACAATAACAGCTGTATTGTCTGTCATCTTTTCTTAATTTTCTTTTCTTCTACCCTAAATGTGAACATTTCTAAAGTTAAATTATTAGCCAGCCATTATTTCTTGTTTGCTGTTTTCTCCTATGTTTATGTAACGCTTATTGCCTGTATACCAAGCCGAGTGGCAGAGTGAAAAGAACACTGGACTAAGAATTCTGAAATTTGACTGATTTTGGTTTATCCATGTTTGCTTTTTTGGAAAAATAAGTAACTTTATCTCTAAAATAATGATAATACAGAAAATTTGTAAAGATCACATTAGATTTGGGAAGTAGGTGTTATTATTGTAAAACACTAAAAATGTTTTAAAAGAAATGCTTTCTTTTAATTAATCTCTATTTTTTTTTTGAAATTTCTCTTATTCCCATATTTTGAAAACATACCCATTTATTTAGGGACATTCCACTCCTTCCCCTTGCTCCTTCTCTTCCTCACATCTTGATTCCTTTTCTTTCTCCTTTATTCTTTTTCTTTTGTCCATTTGTGCTTCTCTTTTATTTTGACCAGTGGAAGTGATTCTTGCTTCCATTAATAACTTATATTAAGTAGTCTAAACTTTTTGAACAAACCTCATTTAGATGATGTCATGTTGTATGTGCCTGAGTAAATATTATTGCCTTTTGTTTTCAAAACAGAGTTTTGTCTCAGTTGTGGTTGTTATTATTATAGAAAAATAGTAAATAATTTTCTTTCTATGTTTTTCTTGCTTCTTAGGAGATCTAGCTTTAGTTACCTTGTAAATACATGTAATATTTCCCATAGTACATTTACTACTTATACAGACACATTTTGTTCCTAATTAAGGTTTATTTTTCTTTTGGTAAAATTAGGGCATAATTTATATCCAGTGAAATTAACCTCTTTTAGTGAATAGGTCAGTGAGTATTGACAAACATATAATATCAACCCCATGATTCTGTGCAATTTGACACTCAGTCACTCTTCCTATCCCCAGCCTTAGACACTACTGATCCCTCCAGTTTTGCCTTCCGCAAATGACATATAAGTGGACTTACGTATAGTAAGTAACTTTTCAACTCTGGCTCCTTTTATTTAGCATAATTTATTAAAGTTGATGCAAAAGTAATTGCAGTTTTGGACCATGAATTTGAAATCATTATAACTAGATTCAAACATATCTTTATTAATCAAAATAAGCACCATTACAATCAACACATTCTTGCCAATGAGAAATAAATTTATTTATTCTTGTAATGTAAAAATCCATGCTTCGGGATTCCACAAACTTTTGGAAACCATTTTCTGCATCCTGCTGGTTGTGGAAGTGTTTTTCCTGAAAAAGGTTGTCGAGATGCTTGAAGAAGTGGTAGTCGGTTGGCAAGAAGTCAGGTGAATATAGCAGAAGAGGCAAAACTTTGTAGCCCAATTCGTTCCACTTTTGAAGCATTGGTTGTGCGACGTGTGGTCGGGCATTGTTGTGGAGAAGAATCGGGCCCTTTCTGTTGACCAATGCCGGCTGCAGGCACTGCAGTTTTCAGTGCATTTCATCCATTTGCTAAGCATACTTCTCAGGCGTAATGGTTTCACTGGGATTCGGAAAGGTGTAGTGGATCAGACCGGCAGCAGACCACCAAACAGTGACCATGACTTTTTTGGTGCAAGTTTAACTTTGGAAAGTGCTTTGGAGCTTTTTCTCAGTCCAATCACTGAGCTGGTCATCACCAGTTGTTGTATAAAAGCCACTTTTCATTGCACATCACAATCTGATTGAGAAATGGTTCATTGTTGTTGCATACAATAAGAGAATACCACAGTTCAAAATGACTATTTTTTTAGTTTTCAGTCAGCTCATGAGGCACCCACTTATCGAACTTTTTCACCTTTCCAATTTACTTCAAATGCTGAGTGACCGTAAAATGGTTGACATTGAGTTCTTCAGCAACTTCACGTGTTTATTTGCAATCTACACACTGCTTTGTGTGAAGAGTCTTTTCCAATATTTTGCTCATTTTTGATGGAGTTGTTTATTTTCTTGTAGTTAATTTTTAAATGTTCTTTATATGCATTTATCATATATCATTTATTTTAATATGTAATATTAAAATTTTTACCTGCCTGTGGCTTGGATTTTTATTCTCCTAACAATACATTTCACAGGGAAAATAGTTTTAATTTGGATTATTTAATTTGCTTTTCAATTTTTTTCCATAAATGTGCCCTTGGTTTTGTATCTGAAATTTATTGCCAATCTAAGGTCACACAGATTTCATTTTATGTTTTCTACTAGAAGATTTAAATTTTACCGTATGATCTGTGATCTATTTTGAGCTAATTCTTATGTAAGGTGCAAAGTATATGTTCAACAGATTTGTTTATTATATATGAACATATTCTTTCAGCAGTAATTGTTGAAAAGACTACCTCTCTCAATGAATTGCCTTTAAATTGCTGTCAGAAATGAGTTGGCTATATTTGCATTGAGATTTTAATGAATTCTCAATTTTGATTCATTGAACTATGCATCTGTTTTGTTTTTTGGTTTTTTATTTGTTTTGCTAATATCACACTGCTTATTATTGTAGCTTTGTAGTAAGTCTTGAAATTTTGTAGCATTAGTCCTTCAAATTTGTTTTTCAGAATTATTTTAGCAACTCTGGGTTTTTTATTTTGGGCCTCACCTCTCTGATGAGTTATAGAAAATTGTGTATTTTCAGAATATCTGACGTATTTTTCGTCATGTGGGTAGAAATGATGCTTTTCTAGTTTTGTACATATCACATGGAAACCAAAAGTCCTTAATTTGGTTTTCTTATCATGTAATTAAATAGAATCCTTTTTTGTTTTATTATTTCTTATGAAGCATTAAGACTATTTTTAGGAATTTTTTTCTCAAGTGTTTCTGTAAATGAAAGAAGGAGATTTTTTCCTTTTTCACTTTTAAGTAAGATTTGTACATGAGCTATAACTTCTCTCTCAACGAAATGCATTCCCAATAGTTCTGTCATTGTTAGTAAGGTTTGACAAGTTTACCAATAAAAGATAGTTTCATTGTGCTTTAACCTGCACTTTCTTTTTTCAATACACTCAGCAGGGATGTGAGGTAGATCTTCTATTCTCTTTCTCTAGCTGAGGAAACTAAAATATTTTAAGACTAAATAATCAGCAAAAGATTCCAACATGTTAAAACTAAGGTGTTAACCAATGTCTTTAGTTCATCATTTATGTGGCATAAGATCTGAAGCTAAATTACTAAAGTGGAATGTAATCATAAGTTACTGTGGAATTTTAAAGAAGTGGAAACATATGGTCTTAGGAATGCAGTTTTCAAATGATGACCTTAAAAAATACCAATAGTTCTTTGATGTTACAAGTTGAAAAATCAGATAATATCCCCATTTTCTATGGTTTTGATATTTGGAATCATTACTCCACGCATTTTTCAAATTGTTTTGGGTGAACTTCCAATATTAGTTCATAGAGACATGAGACTGATAATTTAAATTTATATACATATAATTTGAGAAATTCATTTTCTAGCATTTAAATGAACATGGTGTATCTGTCAACATTTAGCATCTATTTCTATTGGCCATTTCCTTATATTCTAAAAAATAAGTGATCATATTTATACCCATATCTCTATATTCCTAAGGAATATTAGACATTAACATTCATTCTACAGGTAGCTGTTTGTTGGAAACCAGATGACAAGCTCTGATTTCTTCATTTCTGTTGTATATATTTCTGAAAATATGTTAAAATAGCTTACTTTATTTTGGATTGCAAAATTTTCTTAAAAAGTTAGTTTTATCATAAATGGATTATGCTGAGATTTCCCTTCTATGTAAATATGCAAAATTAAATAATGGTTATTTTACCTTTAAATATATCTAGTTAAGATATATAGAGAATATGAAAAAGTAGATAATAATACAGGAATAATTGGTTTCCATTTTTAAATTTCTGCTTTTGTGATTTCAGAGTAGTATGTACTCACATGGTATCGTATAAGATACATTCAACACCACCATATTGCACTTTATAAAGGTTGTTGACAATATTGATTTTCTTGAAAGAACTTCCAGGAATGCATTAAAAACATTCTATCCAGTGCTATTTCTGTCAAATAATAATATATACTCATCATATATGTCTTCAAGGAATTACAAAACTATTTTATTGGATTGTATACTAAACATACTCATTTAATATTTGTACAGAAGATAAAAGAAAATGTTCAAATCAACGTACAAAATAACAACAAAGAAGCAGAACATAATAGCAATTGTTTCAGGCCAATCCCATCACAGCTTATTTGGTTGAATCTTCTTTCTTTGAGTTGCCAGAAAAGGACTTGAAGGACTTGAAGAACTTAGCCTGGGGTTTAATGACAGCAATGGGAACTCAATCTGAAGAAAAAAACTGAAGCAACTTTTAAAAGATGTGATGTGGCAGATTGGCCAGAGATTGGCCAATGGACAAAAAATAAATAGGAGAGTGAGAAAGTTCCTACAGCTTTGTAGGTATAAATGTATGTATTGTGTTGTATAAGAGCTAAATTTTATCACTTATAGAGAATGAGGCAGAAACACATTTGTGATATTTTATACAAGAAAAGTAATGTGAATGTTGTGAGGAAAATTTAAAAATCACAAAATTTCAAAAACCTTGAATAGTTTAGAGAAAAATAAACTTTGAGTTGGGCAATGAGAAATTGCAGAGGGTGCCCCCTCCCCTCGAGGAACGGTAAAAGTGCCAACCAAACTACATTGAATACCAATCTGATTCATTTTGGACCATCTGTCTTTAAGTCCCCCTCTTCCACATTCCAAGTGCAGGCCCATACTTAACAGTGACTGCTCCTGATATCTGTGTTTATGAAGAAAAGCAACATCTGGTCCTGCACCAAAATCATAAGACCTTGTTCACATTCTATACTACATGGATATTATATTAGGCTCGAAGTTTCCTGATCTCATAAAAACATATCAGGATTGAATTCACCTTGCCTATCACACCTATTTTCCTAGAAAAACGAACAGAGTGTAAAACCCTCTCCTTTCATGACAGTTTAGCATTCTCTGCTGTAATCTTATCCTCACAGTTCTCTACCTTTTATAATGCTGACCTGACTCCCATTCTCTTCCTGCTCTCCCCAAACCTACCATTCTGCTCTCAAAACCTCTTACTCTTTAATTAGCCAAACCACTTACACCCTTAACACATCTCAAAAATTTTACTTTTTTTGTCATAAATAAATTTATATGAACCTCAAAGACCATTTCTCATATAGCTCTATGAAAAACAAGGACATTATTTTCTTATCCTCATATTTCTCTGCTGAGGATGATAACTTATATGCACCCTGATGCCACTTTAAGATGACTGTCCTATCAGATTATCGGAATCACTATTTCACTTCACAATTTTTCTCACCTCAACTTCTCTCTTCCTCCTGGGAGGTTTCAACCTCAACATAAACTCCTCAGCCACACACATTGGTCTCTCGGTTTCTTGACCTCCTCATCTCCAATGACTGTCTCCTTTGCACCTCGGCCACCTGCTTCTAATCCAACATCCAAAAGAGCACCACTGTTTTCATAAGTTTAAATAACCCACTCTCTTATCATAATACTCCTCTTTCCTGCTTGTTTGTCCAGCCAGTCCTGTTACAACTGTTTCATAACATGACCAAAACCTTAGGTCTTCTTGTGTTAACACCCTCATTCCACCCCTCACATGCAGCGTTGGTTCAAATGCTCCTCATTTCAGGATTGCTTCTTGACCTCTGTCTTTTCATTTCACTATGTGTCCAAACCCCAAATATATTTAATAACTAAAATAAAATACTTACCATCTTGTTTTCTGTTCTTATACCCCCAAAATGAGTGATTTCAAAAAAAAAATCAATCACACCGTAGGACAGATTGCTACTACCACATATGCATTGTTCATTTTATGCAACAGTGTATTAAACCATTCCATATTCCTCACACATCCAACTCTTTTTCATCCTTCACTGAGAAAAAGATCCTGTATTCAGAAATAAAGGAAGCTGCCAGATGGGAACCCCTTCAGCTTCCTATCCAGAGATCTGCCTCCACACCTCACTTGTTCCTCATCCATAAACTATTTATTGCTTGGCGCTGAAAACCTGTTGATGAAAAAAATAGACTCAATCCATCTCCTTGTAAACTTTACTTGAGAAAAGAAATATTATTCAAATAGAAAACAATATATATACTTTTTGTCATAAGTATAATTCCTAAAAAATACAGGTCCCATGGAAGAGTAATATGTAGGAATTTTTTTAGATTGGGCAGTGAGCCTGTCATTTTTCTACAGGAGTGACATTTTAGTCCTAAGGATGAATAAAAATAACCATGTGGACAGTGGGAGGAAAAGCATACCAGGAAGATGAAACAGCATGTGGGAAGGCCTGAAAAAGAAAGTTCGGTACATTGTAGAAACGTTTAAAATACCAGTGTGGTTAGGAGCATAGTGTGTAAGTGGGAGAGTTGCATTTGATGCCTGTGGAGAACTATGCTGAACAAAAATCTAGGTAAAGCATGCAGATTAATTCTAAAGAGAGAAATCTTGTTTGAATTCTGACAGGACCTGTCATTAGATAAGTGATCCTGGATAAATTTTTTTATTCTTTTTGCACCTAGTTTCCTCATTTATGAACTAATAATAATAATAGTACTATCTATATAATATTAAGTATAAGGTTGTTATGAAATATAAATTGTCTAATATGTACAGAGTAGTTACAATAGTTCCTGGCTTAAGCTAAAACATAATACATTTTAGTTTTGTTACTTTTGTTGTTTTAATTTATGTTAATAAATTTAGTTTTAATTTTCAGAAATATGGGTAGTCATTAAAAGGCTTAAAGTTGGAAAGTGGCATGATACCATTAACATTTTAAAGTATCACTTGGGCTGATTGTAAAGATGGACTGAAAGAGGAAATGATTAAATCTGGGAGGATACTTAAGAAGCCAATGTAGCAATGCTGGGGAAAAATGATAGTGAATTAGCTAAGGCTAATAATCCAGGGGATAGTGTAGTGAATGTGCAATTGGAGAGAAATGAATTGATTGAGATATATTTTGGTGCTAACAGGTACCAAACTTGGTGAATGGGTACAAGGACTGAAGAGAGGTGACGTTAAAAAATGATTCCCAGGTATCTGGTTACTGGAGGCATGTTTATTTAGAGGGATAAGAATGTGGCAACTCAAGTTACTTTTTCTACAAAATCACCTCTTCAAAAATTGAAAACCATAAAGCTTATTTGTGACCCGTTCTCTTTTACATTTGTCTCTAAATGTGAGCTAATCTATTATTCTACTACTTTTGATAATTACATTAATCTATATTGTCGGGATATATTCTAATATATATTAAAATAATTAGGGAGTGATTGCTGTTCTTTAACTTTTCTCTGTCATTTGAAATATATTCACAATAAAAATAAAGAAAATGAAATATGATTGAAACAACAGCCATATAATTTTTAAAGTATATGTGTAACCTTGTTGTTTTAGGCAATGATTTCAATTTCCTGCAGCTCTTCACCTCACCTCAAATCAAGATGAGCAGAAGCCTAGAAAAACACAATAGGAGAGGGTACAGAGGAAGCATGTGAAACACTTCCTAATGCTGGATGCTGTCTTTCAGGATCCTAACTCTATCACCAGGAACTTCTCTCACAGACCTATAGGCTATGGATCAGTTGGATACAATCAGAAAACAGAAACTACATAGTAATCTGTATAGGAAAAGCTTAATATAGGAAATTATTAACTCTAACAAAATACTGGTCAGTGTGTTAGGGCTCTCCAAAGGAACGGGACCAATAGAACATACAGATGGAAAGACAAAGATTTATTTTAAAGAATTGGCTCAACAGATTCTGGAAGTTGGCAAGTCTGAAATCCACAGGGCAAGCCCACAGTCCAGAGATTCAGGTAAGAGTAAATGATGCAGTCTTGAGCCCGAAGGGTGAAAACTCAAGCAAAATTACTTTTTTAGGAAACCTCCACATTTTCCCTTTAAGACTTTCCACTAATTAGATGAAGTCCATCCACATTACAAAGGATAATCTGCTTTACTTAAAGTCAAGTAATTGTAAATGTTAGTCACATCTAAAAAATACTTTTACAGTAATATCTAGAGTAGCACTTAAAGAAACAACTGGTCACCATAGTTTAGCCGAGTTGGCCCACAGAATTAACCACCAAGGCTAAGAAGGAGTAAAGAGAACTCTAAAGAATATGAGCAATAGTAGACAGAAGGAGTAGCCAGTATCCCTCAGACTAAAATAAAGCACCTAAAAAAGAAAATCCCCTGTCCCCGGGATGAGATTCAGACATCACTGAAGAATAAATGGCCATTCCCCACTGGATGACAGAGAAGTAGCTGTGTTGCTGCACCAGTGGAACTTACTAGAAATCTGTCCTCTACATTGCCATGAAAAGCAATGTCACATCAAAGGCACTCCATTATGGAACTGCTGGAGTAGGGAGCCAGGGGAAGCTAATAGTCACTGGATGGAGCTGACTGCCCTGTGTCCCACAGAAGCTGGGAACAGAAGAAGCCACCTATATTGCAGGAGTCTTGTATTAAAAAAGTTCTCTCGCAATGTGGGGTCCAGTTGCTGGAGAAGCCTTGAATATTGCTTGAGTCAGATACCAAAGAAGCTGCTTGTGCTGCAGAACTGGGAACTAGAAAACTTTCCACACTGTAGGGTTGACTCTGAGGAGGCCTTCTGTGCTGCAGGAGGCTGCCAAAAATACATCAGAACCAGAAATGGAGGCCTCTTCTTGCTGTATTGTCTCTCCATCACCATCTACTGACAAAGCTTTAGGTTTTGCCAGCTGACAAAAGAAAAGTATTTAAAAGGGCAGAGCTCTTGCTACAATGACAAGTGGATTTCATCCTGAGATGCAACAAATGCAAAACTGTCACAAGCATTGTGAGTGGTAACTTTTGGAGGCTATTCCATGCAACAAGACCTAAAAACTAGAGAAGCAAGTTTAATAAAGAGCTACGATGGAACTGGGTAAGCAAATTTGTGCCTTTTAGTTTTGTCCTCACGTCCCTATGATGTATGATGAAGCTGTCTACAGGAAAAATGTCAAAGAACATCATAAATGAGGGTGTCATTAGAGGTAGATTTGTATTTGGAAATATTGCTTCAGGCAGGTATAAAGAGGCAAAATTATTAAGCTAGAAGAGCTAATTGTCTTTCAGAAGTAGATCGTCTATCAGAGTTAGAAAATTCATGGTAAAGGTTGCACTACTATTCACTCTTTAATTCTGAGTCATAGCCTAGAACTCCTTAACACAGGACTAAAGAAAGAAAACTGCTTTAAATTTATTACCTCTAAAGAGGAATCCCATTAGTGGGGGATCATTCTCAACGAATCCAACAAATTGAAGTAAGATTAAAGAGGCAGAAATAAGGCAGTCCCATGAAACAAGTCCAGGAATGTAGCATCCTATGAAATTCCCCTTTTATCCTGACATACCTCAGCAGGTAGTGGGGTGGGACTTCAGCATTTCCAGCTGAAAACAACATAGGAATATAATCTCAATATTCACTGTTGGAAATTCTAGTCCCTGTATCTACATTATTTCCATGGAAAATCTTATGAACAGTGCTGGCTTTCCTTTCCTCTAACAACCATCCAGGTATAAAGATATTGATTATATTGAGCTAATGCAGAAAATATTCCTACTATTGAATTTTTATGAAATACTTTTAAATTCCATTAAACCACAAAGCAATGGGTCTCTGTACTTCCTCTTTAGGGGAATTGGTTAAATTTAGCATTTCTTATGGTTAATCTTGGTACTTGCATAACTTGTCATACCAGGAATTTCCACTTCCTAAAACCTGAGGATTAACTGAACAATTATCAGTGACATTAATCTTAATCTCATGGACATTTAGAGGAACAATATAAAGGCAAGCACTGCAACAGCGTTTTATACGCTCTTGCACAATACTGCGGTTTCTCACTGCAAAACTAAATGTTAATCTGGTATTACTTGCCTTGCAGAATTAAGAAACTTTATTAAACTGAACATGAATGAAGTTGTCTATATTCTAGTTTACATTGGTTTCTGGATGAGAAAAGCTAGCATTTTAAACAGTATTTGGCAGACTTTCCTTGAAGTGGATCATAGGTTTTCTCTCTTTTTTTCTCTCTCTCTCCCTTTAGAATTTTTTTTATTCATCAAAACAATCTAGTTGTGACAGATCTGAAATTATGCTTATTGAGGTTACACAGAATGGAGTGGGAAATGGATTGTGAAATCACTCAGCAGCACACAGCTTAGGGTGCAGATGGGGCCGTATAACAATGAGGAGCAGTCTTAAAAGCCAGCACTCAATGATCTATTTTCCTTTTGCTCAGATTTTGGTTACAATAAGAATTTATATTCAACTGATTTTTTTTTTTAGTTTGAATATTCCAGAGTATGTTTCTGCTAGTTAAATTTTATTATTCCAGTATAAAGATGGAGGAACAGGAGCAGTAAGGAATTAGTAACTTCAAATAAATTGTACTGCCTTTGACACCTAGTTTATGGATTATTAAAAAGAATTAAGGAAACAAAGATGTTGAGTCTTTTTCCCTGATAAAGGTAGAACACAGGAGACCAGAAAGAAATATCTGGTATTTTGATGAAGGGAGCTGTCTGCATCATCAGTGTTATTATTAAACCCACAACTGCTGCTGCCCATGAACCTGGAAGGTCTTGTATCTAGATTTTGAACCTATAGGTTATGGTATTCTCTGTTCTCTAGAACCAGGTACTACTTTACTATATGTATGGAAATTTTCCAGTGACAAATAATATGTATAAACAGAACAAAGGAGTCTTGACTCATTCAATTAAAGAGGAAACTGTTTACTGAGACTTCACAGAGAGATCCCTCGGCTATGGAATATTTTGTTAATGCTCCTCTGTCACATAATTTCTAGCCAAATATCAGTCTACGAATATCCCAGGGATGACCCACACCTCCTTCCTTGCTCCCTCCCTTGCTGCCTCCCTCCCTCTCTTCCTCCATCCCTCTCTCCTCTTTCTTTCATCCTTCCTTTTTCCTTCCTTCCCTCCTCCCTCTCTTCCTCCCCTGCTTCCATTCCTTCTTTACCTTTTGTCTATTTTCAGCATTGATTTTAATGGAGCCTTTTCTTAAAGCTCTGTTTCTAAGCTCCTGATTGGTGAAGAGCCAGCTTTTTTTTTTTTCCTCCTGCAAATTTTATTAAGACTTAGAGGAAAAGAACTTCAAATCTTTTTGTTTTTATATCTCAAACCCTAGTGGAATTCTGGTGCCCAACACTTTTCTGAATTTCCAATTTCCAGTTCTCATCATTTATATATCTCACACAAATATTACCATTTCAACCTCATAATATAACTCAAAGGATACAGCTAACACAAATTGTGCATTATTCACAAAACATAGAACACAAAAATTAAATATTTTAAGTGATTTCTTAGTCACTTAGTCGCTATATTTATGATGCTTGCGTCAGAATTTCCCAATGGCTTCTCAACATAATATCAAATCTATGAACTGCTTTATGAAAAAGAAGTTCTGTGGACAAATAATTTTTTGAGAAAACCCTGCTATAATCTCCTCTGGAGATTTAAAATACATTTTAAAGCCCCTGATAAATATCACAGTAAAGATATTTTGTCCCAAATATATTTAACTGTGGAAACATTTTTTTTAAATTTAGAATATTGTGGGGATACAAATGTATCCCCATTGCCTTTGCCCTGAGTTAGAGCTACAAGTGGGCCCATCCCCCATATAGTGTGCACTGCACACATTAGGTGTGAATATACACAGCCCCTCCTCCCTCCCACCTGCCCAACACCCAATGAGCGTTATTACTATATGTGCACATAAGTGTTGATCAGTTAGTACCAATTTGATGGTGAGTACATGTGGTGCTTGTTTTTCCATTGTTGTGATACTTCACTTAGTAGAATGGGTTCCAGCTCCATCCAGGATAATACAAGAGATGCTAGATCACTGTCATTTTTTGTGACTGAGTAGTACTCCATGGTATACATATATCACATTTGATTAGTCCACTCATGTACTGATGCGCACTTGGGTTGTTTCTACATCTTTGCAATTGTGAATTGTGCTGCTATAAACATGTAAATGCAGGAGTCTTTTTTTATAGAGTGAAAGCATTTTGTTAATTCATATAAACAATTCATGGACCACTTCTTGAAATATATTTATGTTGTTTTATTCATATAAAATTCCTGAAATATGTCTAATATTATAACCTACTTATACATGAAGAGTGGAATTAAAGTATATTTCACAATTATTTTCAAGATAAATTTTTATAAGTAGAAGAGGTAGAGGTTGAATCCTGGTATGTATAATTTTCTTTTCTTCAGTTGTCTCCAAAGAAAACAGAAACTGCAACAATTCCATGAAACAAAAATGTTGGCTTCCAATATTCATTGGCTCCTTATTTCTGTGCCAGGCCCACATCTCTCCCTCACATCTTTTCCAGGGAGGAAGATTTACTAATCTAATTAGTCAGATTACAACACATTCTTTGAGTCAGGTTTAACAGAAGGCAAAGATATTTTTTCTTAAAGAAAGGAGAAAATGTTTCACCCTTTTCCTCAAGTATATTCAAGTTCTGGCTTTTAGGAGTAGGCTTTGGTGTACCTGCAGAGTTCATTTAGGCATTCTTATTCATAAAGTTAGTTAAGTCAAAAGATCACAGTCTACACTATAGACCCAGTCACCTCAAGTTAACATCAGTTTTGGCAAGACCAAAGAGAGAAGCCCTGCACTGGAACAATGGAGTGCTTGTGTGCACAGGTGTTAACAGAGAATATTTCATTATTTTTTGGTTATTGAGTATTGTTTGAATGGCCACATTTAAGAGGAGCTAGTTCAATTTAAGAACCAAATGCATACTCTAAAGCTATTGGTTAACAGGGCCAATCTGAGGCAATTAGATTGCACCCACCAATATGATCCAAAATTTGACAGAACTGGAAATCATAGTCATCATCATCAATAATGAGTAGTTACTATCTGTTTACTATGTATGAGGCAACATGCTAGATAATGTAAACAAATTATATCCATTTAAATCAGAGATTTTTAACTCTCTGCCTATTAGGAGAGCTTTAAGAATATGCTAGGACTCAGATAAAGTGAGTTCAGGAATGATTGGCTTTTATTGAATGTTATCTTTAAAATATCTATTCATTCAAATTCACTGACAAATAACTCTAGCAATCTCTTTATTTATAAACTATGAAAATATATCCAATTCAGCATCACTGAATAAAATTATTTACATTCCTTGGAATATTTTGCACAGAATTGCTTTATATAACTTGAGTTTTAATTACATGTATATTTTTCTTATGGATAATATATACCTATTAATTGTGATCACTACTGACCTGGGTCATATTTGAAACACT
This sequence comes from Lepilemur ruficaudatus, assembly GCA_963574885.1. NCBI lineage: Eukaryota > Metazoa > Chordata > Mammalia > Primates > Lepilemuridae > Lepilemur > Lepilemur ruficaudatus. The sequence goes on along the minus strand of CAUYRT010015773.1, from coordinate 16,456 downwards.
GCTAAAGAGCTATTTTATATTTTTCCTGTTATAAAGCCCCTGAGTTTCAGGGTCTCTTATCAACAACTTTCAAGTACTGAAATTTTACAATAAACAGAAAAGTTGACATGATTTTATTCACTGTGTTACTTACAAAATGCCAAGAGGGTTTCAAAGTCATAATAATTATTATTGTGAAGAGGAAGAGGCAATAAAATAAGATTTTATTGCTGCAGAAAAACAAATAATCACACTTGCTGTAAACATCAGAAAAGTCTTACTATTATTGCAACAAAAATGAAAAACAAAAGTTATTGCCTCCGAAAAATAAAACAGCAAACATATTATAGTCTTGAGAATCCACATTTAAATAATACCTTTCAGTATACAAGCATCAAATAAACAAGTACTTTACTTTTATGTAGATGGTTTCTTTCAAAGATATGAAGGTATTTTATGCATGTTATTTCTATAGTATCATCAGATTGCATCTGAATTAATCTTTATGATTTAAAAAAGACTCTATTAAATATGTGTCACCTGTGTATTTACATAGAGATTTATAAATTGGAAACAAAACAAATATTTAAGCTTCATTGATCAAACTGAAAAATAGTAAAAATAATTATATTAATACAAGTGTATATCAAGACATTTAAAATTTAATTACACTAAACAAATTGCTGATTAATGACAGTGAATTTTAAAATATTAATCTCAATAGCCAAAAATATAATACAAATTATTTTCAGCATATCCATTTATGAATATGCCTATTTTGAAAATATAAATTTGAATATATTTATAGCACTAATATAATTAGTCACCTTCTTGAAAATATAGACATTTTACTTTAGCATTATACATTTTAAATAAAATTTTCAACCTAGAATATTAGTATTACATAAGCAATGCATTGTTTATGTGTAACCATAAATTTATTAAGAAATTGGTAATTATTTACTTTCTCTGGTTTGAGTCTTCATATTTGTTAAGTTATAGATTTTCCTAAATTTCTCAGGTATAGGCCATTGCTAACAACTATGATTACAATTATGATTTGCACTAAAAATTGATGGTTTAATCTCATTATTTCAGTACATATGACTTGTAAAAATCACAAGTAAAGAAATCATTCCTAATTCCTCATTGTCCTACAATCCTCACATTGTAAATTTCATTTTTCCTTTCACATCACTTTCACATCCATTCTCACACTCATGGTCTTTACTGACACACACACACACACACACACACACACACACACATATATAGGTGAAAATAATGTTTATATTAAAATAATAACTCATTCCAAAAAAATTGATATAATTTTTTGGATGTATTATTAAAATCCAAAGCTGGAATCTGTATGTCTCTACATTGTCAGAAATTTTGAAGTAATGATAAGCATTACATATTGAAGTAGAGGTTACATTAAATTTCATCGGGTGATAATCCTGTGTCATGTGGACTTGAGTAATAACAATGAAAGAGAAGAAGAACATACATATTTAGCTCTGAAGTTTTCTAGTGAATTTATTTAATAGAGCCTATTCTTATTCCTTTAATACTTTTTGTCAAGAATAGGTATCTCATTTTATCATTTTTTCAAAATATATGAACTAAATTGTCATACAATATTACTTCACATTTTAAAGGGATTAATTACATTTATAAATTTCCTTCCATTGAACCATTTTTACATTCAACTTTATCTCAATTTTTTTCTCTTTAGTAGTCTCTATTAAGGCTTTTGGCTTCATTATCTATAAGTGAGATAAATCTGTAGATTTTTGGGAGGGATTGTGCTGTGTTCTTAGACACAATGTTTTGTTTACATCTAAATTGAAATATGGAAGTATTTTTAAATACTTATTATCTGAAACGTTATACTCCTAGAAATTACCTAGGTCTTTGTAGACTCCAATTACGAATATATTAGATTTCCTCTATCTTCTAAACATATAATTTTCTTTCTAAATTTTTACTTTTTTATTCATAATTCATTAATTTTATCATATTCCTATTATTTTATTTTGTACTTCCATAAAAGCAAACTATGCAAAAATTCAGAGGCAAGTAGTATATTTGGAAGATAATCTCACAAAATTTAGCACAGAAGAAGAGAAAAGAGATAGAGAAGGAAGGAAAGACAAAAAATATGCTATGAGTGGGTTTCAACCCCATAGTCAACCAAGGTTTAATCTTTTTGGAATATCCATTGAGAGACAGTGTAGAATATACCTGAATTAAATCCAACGTGAGTTGAAAAATCTGATGTTTTTTTCCAGCTTTTTCTGGTACTTATTGGTTGAAAATATCTCTTAGGATCTTAAAGCTCTGGCACTCTGGCCTGCGAAACACAGAACATGTTCCTGTGATCTGGTAAAGCCTCAGACAGACAAAGATACAAGTACTTAAGGTCAGAAGCTATCAGCCTGTATCAAACTTTTCCACTAAATTTAAGATGACCAGTAGGTGGACCAAGAGTGTGACAGCATCAGCTATTTGTCTCTTAATCTGCTTTCAGCAAAGTCTAGTTTCCCTTGCCCCTCATTTCCTTTACTGCTGTGGGTAATTTCTGGGTTATTTTGTTTTTTTCCCCCTATCTTTGTATGCACCTGTTTTACTGTTAGATTTACCACTAAAACTAGCCGGAGTGTTTTCTGTAAACTTCAAAGAAATGATGACTGGTACAAGGGATATGAAGCAGTCAATCATTCCTTCTTCCTAGGTACAGATTTTTCACTTTAAATCCAGGATACCAAGTTCTTCTCATTTATCTCCTACCTCACTGTAGCTGTTTCTGGTCTACTTGGCGTGTTCCTTCTCTTGCTGATTTCTAAATATTGGAGTACGTGGGACTCTGTCCTCTGATCTCTCTATTTAAAATCACTTATCATACGATTTCTATGGAAACTCTAGACATACCAGTTAACTACTTCCAACACTCTCATGTTCAATCTTCACTTTCAGAGTCAATGATACCACCTGGTAGCTTAAGGGTTTTTTTGTTCTGCTTTTTTTAATCTAAGATTTATCCTTCCTCTTTCCTGATCTCACAGATATATTTCAGAGACAATTTATGTGCTCTAACTCTAGAATATATTCTGAATGCAATTATTTTCCCCATCTGCATTACTGGCAGCCTCCACTAATCTTCATCACCTCCTTTCTCGACTATCACAACTGTTTCCTAACTAGTTTTCCTTTTGTCATTCTTGCCCTGCCTAGAGTATATTTCAATACAGCATACAAGTGATTTTTGTAATCCTCTACTCATAACCTTCCAGATTCTCATCACATTTTAGAATAACATTCAAACTTCTTACAAGTCAATATATACCATTCTTCTTCTGGTACATTCTGACCTTATGGTTTTTTGCTCAATGTCATCAGGATAAATTATGTAACCTTCCAGCCCTCCTTATGAAATAATTTACAACCCATCCTGAATAGTCATGTAAAATCTCAACAGAACAAGTGTGCACCATTCTGAGAAGATTTAAGAGCCAACATGTCTTTTTTGCCTGCTGTGTTAAGCAGTGATGTTCCATGTGGAGTTTGTTAATTTAGCCTAAATTCTAGAATTAAAAGAGCATTGAGCAGAAATACACTCAATCCATCATACAATTATAGCATATGAATGAGAAATAAGCCCCCATTCATGTAAGCCTCTGCATAATCTGGTATATCATTTCTCTCAAATATAAACAGTTGCTTAGATAACTAGGCAGAATGCCTAAAAGATAAGAAAAAATTGAATTGTCTTCAGACTTCACCACAGTAGTATTCAATTCCAAAAGACTATGAGCACTTTCTTCCAAATTCTGAGAGTAAAGAAAATATAGCTTAATGATATTCATCCAACTAAAATTTCATTTAGGTATCTGATGACTAATATTTTGAATCATAAGAGAATGTAAGAAATCATTACCTTGTCCTTAATAAAAAGACTACACTCTAAAATCAAGGCAATTTATAGATAAATTTAAGGGAAAATGACATCCAAGCAAAGGGCTCTGACAAAATGACCAATGAATAGTACCCGTTCCTTTTAATATAAAGTCATAAAAGCAATTTATGTAACCAAAACGTCTGTACTCCTATATTCTGAAATAAAAAATAAAATAAAACAAAATGGTCACTGTGCAATGCAATGAAATTTAAGAAAATAAAGTAAGATAAAAACTACACTTTTGGAATTATTATTATAGAACAAAATATTTAAAGCTATAAATACTTAAAATATAAAAACATTAAAATTTGACAAAATTGAGAAATGTTTAGAAAGAAGTTAATGGGAGGAAACTGAAGAGTGTTATGTAAATTATTTTTCATTTCAAACAATCAGTTGTTTGTAATTTTAGAATGTGTAATTTAGAAAAATATCTCCGGCTTATTTTTTAAATTACTATTATGCATTCCATTTAACTTAAGAGTGCTATTTCAGGAAGTAAGATCTATTCTTTGAGATAAAATTAGAATTATCTTTAGTTCAGCAATTCTTTAAATACCATCAATTCTTTTTTTCCACTTGTTAATTTAAAGTTTTTAAAAGTTTCAAGTAGCATGTTATTATGATATTATTTTTCTAAGAGACTTTCCTTTTTCTCTCTCATTATTTATCTCTTAAAATATGGGAATGATATACAGATAGATTTATTATCATGTTTGGGTGATTTTATATCATTTTTTATTTATTTTCTGCTTAAATTTGTCATAGCAATCATGTTTCCTATTTATAAAAACAATGTTTTTTTTTTCTTTTTTTTCATAAGGAGGAAATAGAAGAGTGGAACAAAGTTGTTTGAGTTAAATACTCCTCATTCATTCTGGTTACTAGATTTAATTTAAAGTTATTAAATACTATTTATAACAAGGAAAATTCCTACCAGAGTACCTGTTAAAAGAATATGCATGCTGATTGATGACAGGACATAGAATAATGGATTGTTTTTCTTTTTTGGATTATTTTTCTTTATAATCATTACAGTAGCATTTAATTTTTGTTACTGTGTGCAACAGATTGACTTCCGTGTAAATACCTCTTTCTTCCAAGAAATTGAGCATATATTTCAGTCTATTGCAGTAAGCATACATGAGAAAAAGTTCACATGCTGATGCTGTACGAAAGGGAGTCAAAGCCTACGCTCCACTGAATACTTTGTCTAAATTTGGGGAAAAATATTAATTTGTTTCCATAGCTTAAGCAAATTTGATATTCAACATTATTCATGTATTTACATCCTCAGTTATTTCATAGCATAAGCCAATTTCAAGTCTGAGATTAGCAAGACAGTGATTTTGGTTATATGAGAATGAGAAAGGGAATTCATTTTGCACATGACTTTGCTAGATTTGTATCTAAATATATACATACACAGAATTTATATATAATATAGTAAAGCATGTATTTATTTTAATAGAGTACTTATCTAGTCAAGTGTATATGTATAAATTCATACATATATATTCATAAATACATGAATTTTAGGATCCCATTTGAAGAATGTCAATATTATAATTAGTGTCCATTTTGTTTAGTAGGATGAGTTTAGTGAGCTTACATACCATATATTTAAGAACTTATTAAAATCCTACAATATACATCACTATTTGCATTTGGACTGATAGATGATTTCTCTTTACTAGTTTTATGCTGAGTGTTATTTAGATGGTTTTAAAGAGAAGAACAAAATGCAGGATGATCTGCACAGGTCCCAAATTGTTAGAGCCAACAAGTGATCCGCTGAAACTGAAACTGCAGAACCATAATATTCAGGAGTGGCAGAGGAGCAAGTAAGTACAAAGAGCAGTCTTTGCCTATGACTGCAGTACAGGGGCAGTCACAAGGGGTGCGATTGTCCAAAAGCAGTTATTATTGCAACATGATGTTTTCCTATTCATCACCACTCTGATGCCATCTCATCCATTAGTACAGCTACGAATGACATAAAAGCCCATGTCCTCTGGCTTCAGGATAACTAGTACGCATGCTTTATCTCATTGCTTCACAACCTCCTGAAAGGGCAATTAGTAAGATCTTTCTCCTAGAGTAGTAGAGTGAAATATGACTTTTAAAATATGATGGTGATATTAAGAGCTTCTATTGTGGATGAAAGGTGACATTCTTTTTACACTAAAAGAAATTCAGCAGTGGTTCTGATGGTCTTTTTTCTTTACCTGAGCTCATTAGTACGAAGTGATCAGTGTTAAAGGCAAAACAAAAAGGATTTATAATATGTAAGTTTGTAAACATAGAATATCCTGTCGTTAACAGAATTTTTAAAAATATGGAATGCAGGCTATTTTGAGGGCAAACTGTTGTCTAAATGAAGCCACACCAGGAAATTCATTCAGGTGATTCTGGCTTTATTGCAGTATTAAATAAGAGCAATGGTTAGCCATTAGCTAGATAGTTTTACTATCTTAATCTTCTTCCTGTTAGTATGGATTCTTCCTAATGAATTCTACTAGCTAAGAGAAATTCTTCCCTCCCTTCTCTCTCTCTCTCTCTCCCTCTCTCTCTCTCAAGCTATATCCAGTGTATCATGCTTTAGTATCTATTGTTTAATTTGCACAGCATTTTACCTCCCACTGTCTTAATCCGAAATCACTCTTACTCCACACACCATCCACATAATTATTACAGATTTGCCATGTGAATGAAATATGTCAGCTAAACCTAACCACAGTTGATTGCTCTCCAGGAGAGAGAATCTGTGGCATACATGGAAATAAAAGTCCATGCCAGTGATACTTGTAAAGAGAATCTAGAAAGAAAAGTTCTCCTCTCTCTCTTTCTGTACATTTCTATGTGGGAGGTCTCTGCAGCTGTATCTTCCACATAGCTTAAAGAAAGATTCATTGAACAGAAATTGAAGCATTCTCATGGTGAGAAGTGGTAAAAATAGAGAGAAAAGCATGACGATTTCTTCAAAACCATCGTTTCTTACTTTCAGTTCCATTCTAATTATCTTTATCTTTGTATATTTGTGTAAGCTATTGCAAGTCAGATCTTCTGTTACTTGTAAACCAAGTAATCTTTATCTATACATTAGATATTTGCAGAATTGTTTACTCAAGAATAAACTTTTAGGAGATAATTGTGAAAGTTCCAGTGAAATATTTTAAACTATGTTTCTCCACTGGAATAAAGAAATTCTTAGTCAAATAAAGTAAATCTAAGTTAATGAAAATCATGTATCTATTAAGGTGCACCTGGGGATCATAGGTCATGTTCCAGGAAATGGCCTCTGAGATGTAGATTTGTGTGCAGTTTGTTTATTGGAGATTATTCTCAGAAAAAGTACTTACAAGTGGGAGAGGAAACATGTTGAGATAAGGGAGAACTCGAACTGTGATGCTGTTGCAATACAGGCCTCAGCTGATCTTATAGGAAGCTCTGACTCCGGAGCTAGAATGGCTTTCACAGATGTCTCAGATTGAAGTAAGGAGGGGTTGGGACTTATCTGCATATGAACCAGTTATTGAATGTAGGCAATGACCTCTGCCTGCGTGCAATTCCTGCAGGATTCAGCTATGAGCTATTAGTAGGCAAACACTCTAATCTCATCGGGAAATTAGTACCTAGGTCCTAAAGCAGGGAGTTTGGGGCAGTATACCACAGCATCTACTATATTAGATAAAGTGATATTGCTAGTTTCTTATTTATAATATTAACAATTCTATTTAACTAATGATTTTAAGATAATGTTAATTAGCAATATATTTACCCCCTATATCTCTGTTCCTAGTATAGTAAAGTGTGATGGGAAGGGCAGTGATAGCAAACCAACAATTAAACAAAAAATTTTTCTGTAATATATATTTTCACTTTTGTTTCTGAGAATCAGGGTGAGTTGTGTAAGGATAATGAAAGAATCTGTGGATTGGCGTATATTTGGTACGCCCAATGTCTAATTTCATTTGATACTAGGGATAATTTAATTCCTTGCTAGATGTAGAGACATAATTTTAAATAAGAGAGATTCCAAAATGTATAGATCTTTACTGTTACTTATTTGACTGTAATAGCATTCATTCATTGTAGGGTATGTGTAAAGAGAGAACTAGGGACCAAAACGGAAGTTAAATGTTGCCCGTATGTTCTACAACATTCTCTATATTCACTTCATCAGCTAGCCCGGCCCTGCAACACAGAAATAACCTCTTGTTTAATGCAAATGTGATTTCTCCTGCGAGATTTTCAACATCTTGAATTTATTAATCAGAAAAAAAAATAGACTGGAAGGACAACGAGTTTTCATTTTTTGCATCAGATACACATGCTCTGTGATGAGGAAATTATTACACTTTCTATTATAATAATTTCTTAGAATATTTGCTGGGTGCCCTTACTGAACATCCTTCACTGACATTCTTCACTGAATAGCATTACTTTAAATCTCCAGATTATTTGAAAACCAAATAGCATGAAAACATTTTTTCAGACCCATAAGGTCACTGCGTAAGAGATTTCCTTACCAGCGTGTTGGCAATGGTGGAAGCACAGTGAGAGAATACAACATTTTCAAAGTATTAGAATACAGTAAAAGAGTTCTAGCTGAGAATCCTTGGGCCTCTAAACTTTGTAAAATTTTCACAAAATTCTAAGCTGTTCTCAACATTTTTATAAAACTAAAATAGCTTGCATTTATTTAGTATTTTGTCAACTAGAGGTGTATTTTCCTTTCAAATCAGGAATTAACTGATTTTAGCCTCTAATTTTCTCTGCTGATCAAATGTTGTCTTCTCATTATTTTTACTGTATTATTATTAATGAAAAGACAAGAAAGGCTTTGTTAGTTAAAATCATCCTTTGATAGAAATGACATTCTAAAACTTAGGACCTGGGGGCAAAATAATAAAAGTTATTTTGTTTAAAAAGGTTGTGAATTGTTGATGTAAAGAAAGGACTTTGGAGTCTGAACATAAAGTTGTAATTCTATGTCTGCTACTAAATTACTATGATTGGGGAGGTCACTTAAAATGTCTGCTCTTCTCTTAAATTAGATAATAGGATGTCATCTTGAAAAATCTCTTTCAACTCTAACATTCTTTAGTGTCACATTGACCTACATTCCTCTTCTTCACACCGACCCCAGGTAAAGGAGTTGAAAGGAGATAACTTGGAACATCTCTGCTCTTTCACACATTTCAAGGAAATACTTCTCTTTACAAGAATCAGTGTTCACCTCCCATATAGTCAGATTCATTTATTCATATAGCAAACATTTCTTTAGTAACTTCTAATTGTCTTTTGATCTACTAGATTCTAGGAATAAGACAAAATTTCATCTTAAGATACTTACAGTCCAGTAGGAGAGTTAGATATGCTTATTTAAATAACAGCACCAGGTATTACAGAGTAGCAAAAATGGAAGCTTTTGCAATGTTCAGGAAAAGCACAGAAGAAGAGCTGACTAACTCTACAGTGGATATTTTGGAGATCTTTGGGAATTGTGTGCTACTTTCTGACATATACTTTCTTGCCTAAATCCCTACTGACATTTTCTTTCAGAGGCAATCTGAGATTCCCCAGGGTGAGTTCCGAGCATAGAACCAGCCCAATCGCTAGCTCTTATAGATTATCCACAATAAAGATGCAAATGTTTGTGGGGTTTTGTTTTATGTTTTTGTCCTTCATATTCCAAAAATATTTGTAGCAGAATCAAATCACAAATAAAGAACTATGAATAAACTGTTTTTAAGATTGTGAGTAACTAGTTTCTGAGTACTTTCTTTAAAACGTTTGAAAAGTAATTTCAGATAATTGCTTCTTTATGAGAAGAGTTTAAATATTTGAGAAAAATATGGAGTATGGTGTTAAGGGGCAGGCCAACCTACTTGCATTAACACTGCCTTTTGAATGTCTTACAATGCTTTTTAATTTTTGTACAAGCTCTTATCTGTTTTCTCCTCAAGCTCCTCAAAACAAAAATCCCAGTGTATATCAACTCTGATGAAGAGTCCTGAAATTTCTGCAATCATTCATATTCCGGAATCTGCTTAGTGTTTAGCCAATTTACCCAACCATATAACATGTTATTAGGGGAGTCCATCTTGAACAGCATTCTAAGTTCTTTAAAAAAGTGGTTACTATAAATACAAAACAGTATTAGCTGGCAACAAGTAAAATATCATTTTATTTTTAAGAAGCACTGTGATGTTAAGCATGTAGATGAAAGTCAAAGTTTATTATACAATTGTCCTTGCAAAAATTATAATTTTTATAAAGACATTATATCTTCATAAGTGTCAACACAACAAATTCAAAGCTGGTATATAATTGTAAATATTTTAACTTATTTTTTTTTAATTCCAAGCACTCTACTCGGTGTTTCACAAGAAAAACATTATTCTCAGCCAAGCAAACAATGACAAATATTCTGTGTTATCGCTCATATGTGGGAGCTAAAAAATGTTCATTTTATGGAGGTGGAGAGTACAGGGGTAGTTACCAGAGGCTGGGAAGGGGGAGGGAAAGAGGAGAAAAAGGGGTAAAGAGAAGTTGGTTAATAGGTACAAAAATACGGTTGGATAGAAGGACTAATTTCTAGTGTTTGATAGCACAATAGAGTGAGTATAGTTATCAATAATTTTTTGTGTATTTCAAAATACCTAGAAGATTTACAATGGTTTCAACACAAAGAAATGATAAATGTTTGAGGTGCTGAATATTCTATTTACCCTGATTTTATCATTATACATTGTGTACCTGTGCTGAAATATCACATGTACCCCATAAATATCTATAATTATTATGTAATAATAAGACTAATAAACTGTAAAAAATGTCATTCTTATTCTGAAGATTATATTTGTTTTTACATGAAACTCTGAGGCGCTGTCATCAAATCTATACATTTAAACTGAGTGGAATTTTTCTGAGAATCTAGAGATATCTTCTCAATTCATATTCTAACATTATCCAATCCCATGACTTCACTTGCAATCTATAAATAGATGATTTCTAAGCTTTTATCACTAACACAGAACAGTATTCAAAAATTCAATGCAATATATGCAAATGTCTACTTCATTTTTGTACTTGTATGTCTAAGAGGCACAAAAGAAACTTCCTTCATCAAATCCTAAACTTTTGATGGCCACATCCAGATACACGCAAAGATCATACACATGCACTAACAAATCCTCAGCTCGTACAATATTTCTTATGTCAGCAAATATTATAAAATGAATACATGATTGTTGTAGAAAAATTGCAAAATGTAGAAGAATGTAAAAAAATTTCACCTGTTATCCAACAACCAAATATTCATAGAATTTTCACGGATTTCCTCCAGAGTACATTGAATTTTATAGAGCTCTTTCTTTGTCTTATAATATTTCTTTGTTGTGGCATTTTTTATTTTATAGATGTAACATATTTTTGAATCTTTATAAATATACTAATTGTATTTGAATTTTTTGCTTTTTTATATATTCCTATTTTATATTATCTAAATTATATATATATATCTTTTTACATTGTATGTTTCTTAATATTGCCAAAAACCTCTGTCTGTAATTTCATATTTAAAAACAAAGTAATGGAATGACCAATTGTAATCTCTATTCAACGGGTAGAATTCACTGAAGGACAGTGGGTAAAAATCAATTATTAGGCAGAACAGAGATGCTACTAGGCTCTAAGTTTATTAGAAAAAGGAGCCCATTTCTCTGGATAGATGCCACCCTGGAACATGGCTTGGGAAACAGTGTGAGGGATGCTTCACCTTCCACTTGTCTTCTTGTCCAGACATCCGCAGGGTGCAAAGTGACAGTGAATGCCACGTCCCTAAGGCTATGGGATCCTCAAATGCTAGATTGACAAGATAGCAACATTTGCGTTAGCTGCTCTCTCCCTCAAGAAATTTAATTAAATTTCTTTACTGAAGAAGCCTCTGAATTTTATTCTATGATGAGGTCTTGAGTTAAGTCATTTTGCCCTTAAGAGCAGTGGGAAAGTCAAATAGTTAGTGAGACAACTATCACTCAGTCCTTTAGTTTTCAGCCTCATTTTGTCTGTGTGCCATGCATGGCAGCTGTGGCTCTAGGCCTGCAGGGTCTTCGGAGTTCCGTCAGGCCGATCAGCTCCACTCTGTCTCAGAGTGTCCTTCTACGAAGTTGCTTTCTTCACTCTCCTTCATCTGTCGCCACTCCTTCCCAACTTTCATCTCTCAGAAAAGGATAAAATAACTTTTATGGATGCTATCTCTTTTTTTATGGATTTATATTTTTATTCCTTTATTATCATTTTAATGAAGTTTTAGGAGAAAAAGAAGGTAAAGCATTAAACTCAAATCATCTCTTCAAAAAGCCCACTAGGCATTTTAAAATGTAGTCATAATTTTTTCCCCAAACATGCCCTTCACAAATGCCTGACTGCAACATTACCACTTACTTGTTAAAGAGGCATTTCATAATTTTCATGTTTTATTTATTTCTATTGATTTAGTTTTAAAGAGTTTTATATAAGCCTCTTGTTTGGAAACAGGGTGGATTTAGTTTCTTTGTTCCCTCTCATGTTTGTTGACTAGAATCTTCTAAGATTTTTTCTTTTTTTTGAGACAAGGTCTTGCTCTGTCACCCAGGCTAAAGTGCAGTGATATCTTCGTATCTCACTGCGACCTCCAACTCCTGGGCTCAAACAATCTTCCTGCCTCAGCCTCTCAAGTAACTGGGACAACAGATGTGTGCCACAATTCCCAGTTAATTTTTCTGTTTTTTGTAGAGACAGGGTTGTGCTATGTTGCTCGGGCTGGTTTCAAACTCCTGCCCTTAAGCAATCCTCCCATCTTGGCCTCCCAAAGTGCTCAGACTACAGGCATGAGCCACTCCCCGCAGGCTGCTTCTAAGACTTTTAACAGGTTATACATTGCCCTAATTCCAGGCTATTCAGAAGTTACCTTTTCCTGCTATCTGCTGTCATTGTTACAGTTATTCATGACTGTGTAATTAACCACTCAAGGAACTTAGTGACTAAAGCAGTAGCCATTTTATTATTTCTCATGAGTTCCATTTGACAGGAGCTCAGCTGAAAGGTTCTCCTGCAATCCCTTAAGGTTTCTCATGTGGCTGCAGTCAGAGGTAGTCAGGGCTGGGACATCCAAAATGGCTTTTCTTAAATATCTGTCATCTTCCTGGAGATAGCTCAAAAGTTGGAAACTTCCTCTCTCGGGTGGTCTCTCTGAGAGGATAGTTTATATATCTTTACTGCATGGCAGCTGGCTCCAAAGATGAGTGTTCCAAGAAATCAACCCTAATATGTGAATGATACACAATTTAAAAAGTTATGAATTGTTTATTTCTGGAATTTTCCATTTAATATTTTTGGACCACGATTGACTATAAGTCACTGAAATCAATAAAAGCAAAACTGCAGAGAAGGAGGAACTAATGTACTCGTTACTTCTCCATATTACATGTTTTCCCTATTATTCAGAGTGCTTCATTCTTACTAATTATGGAATCCCATCCATTCTTTAAAGTCTTGCTTAGATTCTTCTTTATTCTATAAGACTTTCTTTGATTGATCTGATAAGAAGTCATCTCTATCTCTTTCTTTGTATACTATTATATGTATAATTCAGCTCTGTCAAAGTGCTATATTCCAATTACACACACACATATATGGATATAAATATATTGGTATAGATATATAATATATCATGCTCCCTTTTAGGTGAAATCAAAATCAAAGTGCAGTGACTGTATCTTATTTCTATTTGCATAAGGTCACTGGCAAAATATCTTACATATAACAGACTTCAAATATATATGTATTGAATAATAGTAATAGTTATTGTAATTATTCAATTTACTGAACACATACTATATGTTACTTTTCTAAATGTCTTACATGTGTTAAGTCAGTTAATCTATCCTTCTCTCTCTCGCTCGCTCTCTCATTCTTTCTCTCTTTCACACCCACACACATATACACATATGCATCTAATGAGAAGGTACTTTTTTGACACCCATTAAACAGATAAGGTAATGGAGGTTAAGGATATTTCTGAAAGTCTTATAGCAAGGCAATAGTGGAAGGAGAATTTGAAGCCAGTCAATCTTGAACCAAAGACAGTGATCTCAGTCCCCTTGCTTTATTGAATCATTATTCATGAACTTAAATTTCCCAAAGAAAATGTGTTTTTAGTAAGCATAAGAGTTTATAACTAATCTTTTTTACCCTACATATCTTGCATAGGATCACAGACATTCATAGTAAAAAATACATTTGTATTCACTTAGTTCTATGTGCTATAGTTTCCTTCCAGGGATGAGGTAACATTTGCAATTTGCTCAAGAAAGATATAAGACATAAAGTGAGATTCTCTGAATCTATGATCAACTTTTACACTTTATCACACAGATTTAATATTACACAGATTTAATGTTACACACTTCCATTCTTATAGCAATTGTGAACTTTGGTTACAGGAGAAAAAATAATGGAGAGAACTGGAACTAGGGATTTGGAGCAAGTTAACAACAATAACAACAACAAAAATATGCTCAGAAGATTTTGGAATCGATTCAAAAGGGGTACTGGACTCTGACACTTGGAAAGTGCCATTTAACAAACGCAGCAGTAACTAATTAGTGGGAATAGGAATTTTAAAAGCATCTATATGAGAAAATATACAGCATATATATATGTGTGTGTGTGCATATATATATATATTTTTTAAAAAAAAAGGGAGAGAGAGACAGACAAGCCATAAGTAAACAATATACAGAGTGACAGATTCGAAAATTAAAAGCACATCCAAAAAGATCATTCCTTTTCCTCACTGAGCATGTGGGTATAGAGCACACCCCAAGGTCCTAGAATTTCTAGATATTTTTTTTTTGATGATATGTGGAGTTTGAAAATATAAAAATGATGGGATAAAAAGTTTTTGGAAAATAAAAACTGTATTAGAAAAGTGGGTATTGCCAATAAAAAGAATTTTCATCTTTATTTGAAATTTGCTTTAATATAGGCTTTTTAAAATCAAAATAAACCTTGATATAATTATTAATAGAAAACTCCTCACAGACCTTTCCATCTAATACAATAAAATTTTTATTATTATTCTAAATGTCTCTGAGAATTTTTTCCCTTTGTTAAGGGGATGTAATTATCCCCAATTTCCATCTTTGACTGACTTCTCAAATAAACCATAATGAGAACATTCAAATGTTTTGCCATTGAAAAGTTTATGAAGGCAACATACTAATTTCAGAACTCTCTTTATAGGAAAAATATGAGCAAATTTTATTTTTCATATACTTAACCTCTCTTTATTCTTCATAAGGATAACACCAAAATAGACTATAGCTGAAAGACACCCTAAGGGATTCATAAATAACTTTTGGGAAATTTTATTTATTATAACTTCTATTTAGAACTCCAACATAAAACCACAGTTATTTTGCTGTTGTTGTTGTTGAATAGAGTAATTCAAAGTCATTTCTTATTCTACAAACATACAAAGGGAAAATGTAGTAAGATTGCCTTTATTTTAAGCTGACCGTTTTTCTTCCATTAAGTGATTTTTGCCTTGAGAACATTGTGTAATAACTTGTTATTCAAAATCACATGACTTATTAAAAACAAAATTTCATGGCCTGTTTGGATTTGTCTACGTATTAATCAGGATTCAAACAGTAAAGCAGAAATCACTCTAGTATTTATAAAAAGTAGAAAAAAAGAGCTGGGTGGGGAAGGCTAGGGACTGAGATTTAATACACGGAATTGGTTAAACAGGTTTTGAAAGAGCTGAGGAGACAGACAAGAGACAGTGAGACATACCAGAGAATTGCAAGGGCAGGAAGCTACCAACTTGCCTGGAGCTGAGAGACAACGATGGAGGTGCCCTTGCTAAGGCAGAGAAGCTGGGACCTCTAGGAAGGAGCTGGGATTCCAGCAGGCAGGCTCAGGTCCACAGCAGGGCTGTGCCACACAGATTTAGACATTAAGGTAACCAAATTGGCTCAGACCGATTAATCCAGATATCTTTGTAATTTACCTGGCACATAATAACTAAAAACTGATAATTGTGTCAAACTCCAGCAGAAAAAAATGTATAAAGTAAATCATATATTATGTAACTAAATTCTTAAGTATAATTACTTTAGCATATCTTCACTTCCCTCCCCTTTACCCACCACTTAAACAACTTGTATTCAAAGTTAAGAAGGATTGCCCATTCTATTCAAAAATCTTTTCTCAATATAGAAATACTATTATTTATTTATTTATTTATTTATTTTTTGAGACAGAGTCTCACTCTATTGCCCGGGCTGTAGAGTGCCGTGGCATCAGCCTAGCTCACAGCAACCTCAAACTCCTGGGCTCAAGCAATCCTTCTGCCTTAGCCTCCTGAGTAGCTGGGACTACAGGCATGTGCCACCATGCCTGGCTAATTTTTTCTATATATTTTTAGTTCTCCAATTAATTTCTTTCTATTTATAGTAGAGA
>CAUYRT010015771.1:0-55698 GCA_963574885.1 Lepilemur ruficaudatus | reverse complement strand
AACTTAGGACATTCACAACTCATATTCTACCTCTGCAATTAATTAAATATTCTTTAGTGCTTGTTTTAAAGCTTCCTTTGGTCTAATATACATGTATATTTATGTATATGTAGGTATATGTATGTATGTGTCCATATTTATGTATATTATGACTAGTCAATACATTATTTAAGTGTAATGCTTAACTCCTAATTCTTTCTTATATAACATTCAAGAGTAGTAATGCAAATTTTAGAATGTGTCTCTGATACAAAAAATGTATTATATTCTGTATATTAGTCTATATTCACAGAAAAAAATTCTAGAGCTTCGTGAATATGCCCCTCTGTTATTCTCTTTCTATATATTTAAATGGAGATTGCTTGAGCCGTATTGTTTGAATTACTACCCATAACAGACCATCTCCAGATCATGTGGTTGGCTCATCCTGTCTTACAGTTGATTATACATCATGTTATTTTCCAGCATTGTATTTTTCAGGGATTTAAAGTCTGTGTTGAAGATTAAATTCAAATCTGCAAATAAAAAAAAAAGGCAATTCAGATCTTAGAAAACTACCCTTCTCATTAGTATTTAGTGATATATAATTAGAAAATATGAAATATTTCGTGATTAAACATAGCATGAGTGTTCTATGGCTTCTGCTTTTATTATGGTATCATTGGCTGGTTAGGCTTAGTTGAAGTTGGTTATGACATCTGGCTCTTATGAAGCATTCAAATTCATTCAACAAGTATTATAACATTTATAAAATGCCAACTCTATGGCCTGCATTTTCTGGATATCTAGGAATGGAACAGTCTTTGGGAAGCTGATATTAAAGTAGAGAAAAAAATTCTTTAAACATTGTACCATTAGGTAAAATAATATGGTTATTTTTGTTTGTTTAGCTGTAAGTTTAAGTACAAAAAATGGGTTGTGGATTCATTCCTTCATTTACCTTAGTATACTTTTGTAGTAGATCATCTTAACTTTGTTTTAGATGATTGTGCTTTATAGGATAGGTTGAATTTTATTACTGGTTGCCCAAAACTATTCCAAAACTTTCAGAGCTAAGACTAAGGGCTGAACTCCATGGTAATTGACATTGTGCTCATGGTGATGCTTAAAATTTTAGAAGTAATTTCCTGAAAAGTTATCAAATGATAGATGTAGTCTATTATAGACTTAGCAGTCTCATCTGAAATAACTTAAGTTCTAATTTGAAAAGTAACTAGTATACAAAGAGTGATTCTGAAAAATGTAAAACTCTTAATGAGATCTTATTAGTGGCTCCCTTTGGAAAATCAGCAGGACTTAGGCTTTATAATTCATAGACTTGTGTAGATTTTCAGTTGTATTTGGGTGTATATGGATGTTTGTGTCCATCAGTGAGCAAATGTTACTTTACAATTAAAAAACAAACAAAAAGAACATAGGAAATTTAAGCATCTGAACAAGTCTATAAGACAAGGAATTTAATTTTTCTGAATTGAAGTAAAAAGAAAAAAAAAAAACCTGAGGAATTTTTGCAATGGGGAAATAAGTTGAGAACATAGTTTTAATATTTTAGAATTGTAGAGATGAATTCCAGAAATGATTTAGCATGAAGATTTATTGTATAGCTGAAAGTAGGATTAGGTATTTAGATTTATGATAGTTTTAATAATTAAATATTGTGTGAATAGATTTACAACCAATATAGCCAGCTTATTTTATAGAACCTTATGAATTAAAAATATAGAGGCATAACTTTCTTATATTTCTCATATACATAGTATGTGACTGAATAAGGGTTGGTTTTGATAATGTATATATTGTCTACATTTGTGGCATCTTCAAGGTTTAGTTTAATTAAATTTCTGAAACTTGGTGTGTGAGTGCCTTCAATTGAAGCATTCAGCCAGAGCACTTCTGTTATTGTAGTAATCTTACAAGTCCATTTCTTCTACTAATAATGAAGTGTGTAATATAGATCCAAGATTGTTTCATACTTTAATACAACTACTGTTATAATTTCAGTATAGATACTTTATAAAAGACATATTCTGCAACTTTCTTGGGCATGCAGTATTTACAAAGTGTTTTTCTTCCTTTTCTAGCTATCTGTTTCTCTAATTTTATGTTTGATGTTTGTATGTCATTCTCTTGTAAGAATTAAACTGGCTTCTATGCTGGTAGATATGTCAGATACTTGGCACGATATGAGAAGAACACTTGTGATTTTAGGTGGGGCTCTTTATGCACTAGGAAGAGATACTCCTCAAGCTAGTTCTAGCAGGGATGTATTATTACACAGAAGACTCAGAGGAAACCCAAGGCTGAAACTCTGTCAAGCTGGTTGATCAAGCACCAACACTGATGCCAGTGGCTCTGGAACTACATGGCACTACCAAGGTCATTTCCATCCAGCCTTCAGATTTCCTCACCTTATGATCTCTAAACTCAGTTCACACCACTGACTGCCTCAAACTTTTAATTAGTTTCTCCCAAATAGACAAGTCTGATTTGACTGTCTCTGCTTTTGTCCCAGGCTGTGGAGTCCTAGTTAAGATTGGGCAAACTTCTGATGAAGTATTCTCTCTGGTCCAGACAGTTGTAGGTTGGGGGTTATAGTGCTATAACATGGTGCCCACTTCTCAGCAAAGCCAAGGAAGGAAAGGGCTGTCAAGACTGGTAAAGAAAAAGTTGTGGTACTGCTTCAAAATCCTGTACATCTCCAGTTTCAGAAAATCATTTATTTATTATCTGTTAAACAGCAAAGAAATAGCTTTTTATTAAGCTCTTCTACCTGTGATGACATATATGTTAATTATCTCTCGTGTTTTGGGGTATTCAGTCTTGAGATTGATAAGACATAATGCTAACTAATATCTCAAATGTAACTTGAATATCTTGAGTTATGTGTAGCACCAGTATATTATTGTAGGAAGAAAATATGGGCATTATTCTCTTTTGTTCTAGTATGTAATTATTTTCAAATGCTCTTTCTCTAATTATATGTAAATTATTATGTGTATTCTGTGGATATGTAGGAAAATATTAATAAACATTTGAGTAAGTTTCTTTTATCTATTTTGAATGGCTCATGTTGTACTATATATGTGACTGCACTTTTTTTGGCTTAAATTTTTACCTGTCATTAAACATTTTCTGTAAATCTCAAGTTTAGTGGCTATGCAACAATCTATTTTGTAGATCTGCCATAATTTATTGAATCACACTAACATTGAACTTTGAGGTCTTCCAATTTTACATTCATGTTTTATGCTGTGATGACCCTATTTTATGCATCTATCATTGCCTATTTTCCTGAGTATGCCCGTAAATTTCTGGGTTGAAAGTTTTGTACTGTTTTAAGGCTTATGATATATATAGGTAGATTGCTTTCCCCCGATGTTCCAGTTTCTATCCCTATAGAAGGTATATGAGACTGTTGTGTTGCACCTCACCCTCATCAGCATCCAGTGTTCTTGTAATTATCTGCACTAAGCTAATCGGTAAAAATGGCTTCACATTGTTACTGTAATCTGAAATTTTGGATTTGGTGAGGAGTAATAGAAAGGACTTGCCCTTCTGAAGAAATTAATGCGGTCCATTTTGAGATTCATTGGAACCTGTCCTAAAATACTTCTCATATATTTGTATCTTTCCTCACTTGTGTACTTCTTGGTTTTGTTACTTTTGGACATATGTAGCTTATTTTACTGTATGTTAAGTGAGAAAATTTAGAATTGTTTAAGTTGTTGGCCTATATAACTATGCCTTGAGTAGTTTTAACAAGGCATTTTTAAATTCACTTAATTTTATATACCTTCAGGTTGTACAACCTAAGAACTTTTTTTTATCAGAAGTAGAGAAGAATTTCTTAAACACAAAGGAAAAAATGCAAAGTAAATAGACAAGGTTGATTAATTCATGTTAACTTTGAAGACATGTACCATAAGCAAAATGTGGCAAAAAGCGTACCATATACCACCTATTATCATGAAAGTACAAATTAAAATATTATAAAATGCCCTTTTACTCGCATCAAAATCAGACAATACCAAATGTTGACTTGGACAACTTTAAAGTTGGTTGGAACATCAGTTGGTAAAACCGTTTTGGGTAAAGCCTTGTCAGTACTTAGTGAAGATATACAAACCTTTGGACCCAGTAATCTCACTCGTAGGTATAGACTTCAGAGAAAATGTATGTGTACTAAGAGAAATATTTACTGCTGCAACATTGCTAGTAATAGCAACATTTGAAAATAACTAAATTATTTATCATCAAGAGTGAATAAATTTGTGAGCTAGAATGAGTAAATGAGAGTATGTGTTGAAAATGGCATATTATGTTAGAACTGTACAAATGAAGTACTACACAGAGGAGGTGAATGTATGATAAATCTCAAAAACAATGTTAAGTTGAATGTAGAGCTTATAAAATGGTGTATTCTATGATACACTCATTTAAAGTTAAAAAATCCTCAGAACTGTACCATATGTTTATAGGTACAACATATATAGGAAAAGTATAAAGAAATTCACAGAAAGGATAAACATCAAATTTAGAATATTGGTTACTGGTTATGTCTGAGAAGGAAGCACACAGATGTTCTCTGTCTTATTTTCTAGATATTTTTGCATGACTAAAATATTTCATAAATAAACAGAAATTTGTTATTGTAGACTAATTCATGTCAATTTTGGCATGTCTTTTCCTGTGCTTTCACATCCGGTTCTTTCCCAAGCCTTGTTTACTCTTCATTTGCATTGCCTTTTGCATCATCCTCTTTATTCACGTAAGTTAGTCTGTTCTAGTATCCTCCTACCTGGTCTTCCTACCTACACACTTTCCACCTTCAGTGTATATTGGCCCTCCAAAATAAAAGTTTTGATCTTATCAGTAACTGTTCAGAAGTCTTCAGTAGTCCCAATTATTTACAGAATATCCGCCTGTTTATTAGCACGATATATAAGAGCCTCTGTGGTTTGGCTTCCACCCTGCATTTCCGTGTTTCCCATGACTGTCCCTTTCCTCTCTGGGTACTTCCCAGGCTCTCCCATCTTGATGTCTCTGTTTATGCTCTTTCTCTTTCTAGGAGTTCCCTTCCACCCGTATCTGTTTCCAGTCCTGCCCACATATGTTCATGAGTAGAGTTTGGGATGATTTTTCTCCAAATTGAATAATATCTGGATCACTAATAAAACAATTCTTATATATTCCTCATATTGATTTAAATATATTTCAATATCACTTGAATATACACAATTATGAAAACATATAATTAGGTATAAAAATCATGTTTCTCACTCCTAGGTAACCACAAAGCCAAAAAAAATTACAGATAGAACTACAAACTAATATAATCCTCATTACTTATTCTGTGCTAGTTGTGATGACAATTAGATTTAGACTGCTTTGAAATTTGGCATGCCTACTACCAAATGCCGCAAGGTATCTTAACTCTTTCCTCCCCTTTTTCTAGATGCAAAGTCATCATTCCTGGGGTGCTCCCACTTCCAGTGGGATAAGTGCATGAATGAGGAATCATCTGTGATATTGTAAATTATAAGGCTCAGTTGTGTTCCCACAGGTGCCTGCTTTCACACATGAAAAAAGTAAATGTGGATTAAAAAATGTATTTTTTATATATGTGCACACATATATACACATCTGGCTCTAACTTCAAACTGCATAAGTACGGATAATCATTCAATAAATATTAAATTAACTACTATCTGCTGTGGACTGTGTTAAGGGTTGAGTGGATCCAAACATATATCACAAATAGATCTTACCCTCAAGTTCAGATGAAAAAGAAAACGAAATGAAACATCACGGGAAGGATAAATGGGAGGGAGTCAGATTTGAACTTGTATAGTGAGTGAGGTGCCTGAATTTCAAATTCAGAGCTGTTAACCATGTAGCCCTTCAGTTACTAACATAAACAAGCAAGAATATGAAGTTGGTATGTTTATTTTGAGTTGACTTTTCTATGTTAATATTTATGTTAGCCAATTTACGTTAGCCAGGTGCACTGATCATCCCAGCTACTCTGGAGGCTGAGTGAGGTAGGAGGGTTGTTTGAGCTCAAGAGCTGGGGACCAGCCTGGGCAACATGGCAAGACACCATATCAAAAAAAAAAAAAATTGTGTTCTCCTCCTTACCTTGCCTCTTCTCATTTCTTTTTCATGGAACCTCTGTCCTTCAGTTTTCTATAACTAAGGTAGATAATATTAATCTCATATTACAAAGCAGAATATTGAGGCTTTTATAGGTAAGCAGATTGCCCAAGGACATACTACAACCAAGTGGCCAGGCTGGGTGTTGCCTCTCCTTTTGTTTGATTTCCAGGTCTTAACCTTCTTAGCGTACTGCCTTTCAGTCCTTTTTTGTGCTTCCATTCATATGTTATTTCATGTGGACATTTGCAATTGTGAAATTAAAGAGTATTTTCCCACATTGGGGGGCCGGGCCTGGTCAGGAGTAGATGCTGAGTAAATACTTGTTGAATACATTAAGTAACGATTATATCTTATATTGAAAGAATTAGTAAGTGTAACTTAAAAAGCCGATATTAACTGATATACCTAATCAGGAGTCTTAACTAGACTTTTTAAAAGGGGAGACTAGATCATATACATTAAATAGTGTGTCAGTGTTTTGTTTTTAAAACAATGAGTTAGAGAAACAAACTTAAGGGTATAGTCTGGGGCTAGTATAGATTCAGTCTCATCTCTTACCTCTTCATTATTCTAGGGCTGAAATAATTTCAAATGAAAAGTGAAATTTATTTTAAAAAGAACCTGAGGCAATTAAATATCCTGAATCTTTGAAGAGAGAATTAATTATACTTAATAAATTATATTTACCGAAGAATGAAGACTATTATATTTTAGAAAGGTTTTTTTTTAAAGTGTTAATGACTTTCCTGTTAACTAAGTTAACTAGAATATTAAATTTGTGACAATACACCAAATATAAAAATTGACAGGCTGGCCCCTGCATGATAATGATGGATATTCCAAAAGGACAGATTAATCAAGCTTGTCATGTTTAAGATAGTCTTCAAGAAGGATCAAAGTATTCATTTAACTTTGCATTCTTTTTCTCTTTTGACGTAGCCTTAATATAGTTTTATATCCTTAAAGTTTTGGTTATAACATGTGTATCTTAAAAATTAGTAAGCTCTATTAACGCTTGTATTTTTCTAATAACTTTCAAAGTATGTTTGAACACTGATTTGTCTAGTTATCAAGTCAAAATTAAAACTACTTTCAGTTTTACAAAGTAGGAGTAATGTTGGGGATATTTTTTCTCATACGGTAGGAGAAAAAGAGTGAGATGATTAATAAACAAGACAGAAGTGGCTGGGATAGGATACTTGTTCCATCCAAAATGCTGAAATATTCTAAATATACAAGGGAGTGTTTCGGTCAGTTTATTTTGAGGGGTCATGTTAGTTAATGGTATTAACATTCTGAAACATGACCCTAAAATATTTTTCTCCAGAAGCCATCAGGAAGCAATTCATCCTTTGTGCCATGGTGGTGAAGGAGAGGAAAAAATTTTTAAGGAACAGAAAGTAATATTGTTTTTCCTGCATTTAGGAGATTGCCTGTTTCCTAATCTTAATCTTCTGTGACTTCTATTTTGTTTCCTTTAGTATAACCCCTAGAAATATTTCAAGCAGCCAATTTACATAAGTTTCTATGGAAATCAGGTTTATATAGTCACTGAACTGATTTTTAAGGAAAGAAATACAAGGGCACACCTTTATTGCAGTTATGTTTGAATGAGTTCTGGGTTGTGTACATTTTATTAAGGGTGTATTTTTAAGCATGCGTGAAAATGGTGAATTTTGTACTTGATGAATTTATGGGAAACTAGGATTGGACTTAGTGCACAGGGACTTTAGAAATAAAGCCCTAACCTTCCCCAAGTTCTTGGGGGTTTGCCCTGGAAAGAATGGCAGGGATGGTGTGACGCCATGATTCTGCAGACTCTATGGAATTAATTTCCAGAATGAAGTTATATGGCGCTTCCAGTTTTTATTTGGGTGCTTCTTCCATAAACAAGCCTCTAGCATAATTTATATTCATTACAGAGTAACTTGATTTAGGTTCATGGTTGACAAATAACACACTTCAATTATTACATCAGTTTTTAGGGTTTGTTTTCTTTACATTAAAGGAAACGATGCATACATTTTATATTTAAGAGAAAACCATATCCTTTGAAAATGGTATTTTCCCCGAGTTGCAAGAACTCAGTTTCGATTATTGTAAATGGAGCTTTTGGGCCCAGCAGTAGCTTTCTGGGCTGTGTTCCAGGATTACACAAGGGGTATAATTGTGAAAGACTGGGATTTACAATTTGCTAGGTTATAGATATATTTTTAAAAGTGGGTTATTTTTCCATAAAATATAGTTTCATCTTTAATGGAATATATTATTAAATACTTCATGAAAGATCCCTGTTACATGTTACAGAAAAAGTGAAATAATACATTTTTTTCCATTTTAGCCTGCTTTTGAATTCATTTTTAAATGTATTGTTTATGTTATAAATGTTTTATTTCTAACTGAAGTGAAGAGATTTTTCAAAATTACTGACTCAGTATGTGGGATTATGCAACTTTTGAAATACTGAGCTTTTCTTGGTAAAATAAAGTTTAATGCTTATTGTAATATCTTCTTGCATGAAGGACAAAATATTTTGAGTTGATACTGATCAAACACAGGAATTATTTTGTTTTTTGGATATTTTAATCATCATTGAATTGTTTTTTCTTACATAAAAGTAAACAAAATTTTCCTTGTTATATTATCAATTTCAGATAATTTCTTATTCTCTTTCTATCAGATAATACATGTATAATGCATAAAAATGATTTTATGTGGGTGTGCAAGGTCTATAATAGTTAAAGATTTTAGTGATTTCAGAGTTTGGCTGTTAGAAGTTTTGTTTGTATTTATTCTGAAATCAGATGATTTCATCAAAATTAAACACAAACTCCTATGTGCTTACCTTCTTAAAATATATTTTATGTAGTCTGGTTTTCAAGACTTTGCACTCTTAGTCATTAAGGTGTCAAAGTCAATGAGTAGGCTGGTGTCTTTATTATTAAAGATCAGTGATTATAGTTGAGGTTTTGAAATTTTAAGTAGCAATGGCATTCCAGGAGGAATGATAGCAGAGTTACACAGTTAGATGTTTAAGAAAAAAAATTCAGTGTGTCACTGAGCAGACTATTAGGAAGTTAATGTACGTATCAGCAAGCAAGTCCGCCTCTCTCTTCCCAGTGACATTGAAAATGAAGAGCTGGAACAGCATTACTTGTCTGAGGATACTATATTCATTTGTACAATCTTCCCACTTTTTCCCATCTTAAAAAAAATGTTGTATTCATTAAGCATTTATTGTGTGTTTATCATGTGCCATGTGTCCTGTTAAAAGAAGTGAAAGAAAATGAAAAAAGAGAAGATGCTTATACTCTGGATCTAGCAGTGAGTGAAAGATTTAAGATTTTCTTCTGTAAGTTAAAACAAACACCCCCAGTGTATTTTATATGTATACTTGTTATAAAAGAGGGCTTTTGAGTACTGAAATAAAATCATTGCTTTTTAAGTCCATAACTTTCTTTAATAGACTATTTTTTAGAGCATTCGTAGGTTCACAGCAATATTGAGCATAATGTACAGAGATTTCCATCTTCCCGTCTTCTTGCGTATATAGCTTCCCCTATTATTAACGTCCCCCACCAGAATGGTACATTTGTTATAATCAATGAACCTACAGTGACATATGATTATCATTCAAAGTCTGTAGCTTATGTTACCGTTCACCCTTAGTGGTGTACATTCTGTGGGTTTGGATAAGTGCATAATGACATTTAGCCACCATTGCAGAATCACATATTGTAGAAGTTGCACTGCCGTAAAAATCCTCTGTGTTCATCCTGTTTATCCCTCCCTCCCACCTAACTCCTAGCAACCACTGATGTTTTTACCTTCTCCATAGTTTTGCCTTTTCCAGAATGTCATATAGTTGGAATCATATAGTATGTAGCCTTTTCAGATAGGCTTCTTTCACTCAGTAATAAGCATTCAGGGTACTTTTATGTCTTCTCATGGCTTGGTATAGATCATTCCTTTTTAGTGCTGAATGTACATCTATTACCTAGATGTACCACAGTTCGTCTGTTCACCTATTGAAGGACATCTTAGTTGCTTCCAAGTTTTGGCAAGTATGAATAAAGCTGCTGTAAGCATCCATGTGCAGGTTTTTGTGTGTTCATAAGTTTTTAATTCCTTTGGGTAACTAATGCGCACGATTGCTGGATCTTACGGCAAAAGTAAGTTTAGTTTTGTAAAAAACTGCCTGTCTTCCATAGAGGCTGTATTATTTTGCATTCCTACCAGCAAGGAATGAGAGTTCCTGTTACTCCACGCTCTCACCAGTACTTGCGGTGTTCTGGATTTTGGCCATTCTGAAAGGGTGTATAGTGGTATCTCATTGGTGTTTTAATATACATTTTCCCGATTACATATGACATGAGGCATCATTTTATATGCTTATTTGCCATCTGTATATCTTCTTTGATGAGGTGTCTGTTAAGGTCTTTAGCCTATTTTTTAATTAGGTAGTTGTTGAGTTTTAAGAGTTCTTTGTATATTTTGTGTTTTGAAAAATACATATTTTTTAAATTTGACAAATAAAAAAAGTGTGTATTTTGGGTAACAGTCCTTTGTCTGTATGTCTTTTGCACATATTTTCTCCCAATCTGGTCTTTTCATTCTCTTGACAGTATCTTTTACAGAGCAGAAGTTTTAAATTTTAATGAAGTCCAGCTTATCAGTTCTTTCATGGA
This sequence comes from Lepilemur ruficaudatus, assembly GCA_963574885.1. Lineage (NCBI taxonomy): Eukaryota > Metazoa > Chordata > Mammalia > Primates > Lepilemuridae > Lepilemur > Lepilemur ruficaudatus. The sequence continues at coordinate 44,854 of CAUYRT010015771.1, read as the reverse complement.
TCCTACCTTTGGTGTTGTATCTAAAAAGTGATTGTCAAACCCAAGATCATCTCAAGTTTTTCCTTTGTTATCTTCTAGGAGTTTTATAATTCTGCATTGTACATTTAGGTCTATGACCCATTTTAAAGTAAAGTTTATGAAGGTCTGTGTCTAGATCTATTTATTTGCATGTGGATGTCCACTTATTCCAGCACTATTTGTTGAAAAAACTATCCTTTCTCCATTTCATTGCCTTTGCTCTTCTGTCAAAAATCAGTGGAATGTATTTATGTGGGTTTATTTCTGGGTTCTCTCTTCTGATCCACTGATCAGTCTGTCTATTTCACCACTACCACACTGTCTAGATTACTGTAGCTTTAAGTAAGTCTTGAGGACAGATAGTGTCAGTTCTCCTTCAACTTTGTCCTTCTCTTTCAATATTGTATTGGCAACTCTGGATCCTTACCTTCTCCATAGAATCAGTTTGTTGATATTCACAAAATAACACTTGCTGGCTAATTCCATTACTCTTAATGAGGTGTTTGTTTGCTTAATCAGTATGATAATATTTAGCAGTGTTTTTAGATATTTATTAAATTCTTCTTTTCCAAAGGGTGACCTTTAAGTAAAAAGTCACAGTGCAAATGGTGAAATGCTGTTGTCTCAATTTACACCAAGCTATTCTTGCCAGCTTCAAGAAATCCATCCCTTTCAAATTCCTCCTGGTTCATCCTGGGATTTGTCAGGGAGGACCTCTCAGGAGTAATCTTTGACCTAGGACTCTTGGCTTCCATGTGGGCACCGTCATTTTCCGTCTCTCTTGCTACGGTCATGTTTTCTATAGCTGTTGAGGTTAGAGGTGGCATGGCTTCTGCCATTGCCCACCGCAGACATGCTGAGACAGCTGATGCCCAGGCTTGAGTTTGCTGTGTCTGTCTCATGACCTCATGCAGTCCCTTGTGATGTTCCCCAGTGTTAAGCTGAGTGTACCATCCAGGACCACGTAGTAAATAAATCTTGTGCAGCTGGCATAAGTTCTAGTGCCTTGCATTCTCATAGTCCCACAGAGACTTTTGTGAAACAGTTCTTTTAGGTTTTACTTGCTTGTTTATTTTACATGTTCCTATGCCCTATTCTAGTCTAAGTCTAGATGGGCTGTCTGAACAATAGAACCATAGCTATGAGGCTGGTACTTTGTTTTTAAGCCAGGCTGTGTGAATTGATATCCCTACCTCTACCTTGACATGTGTCTAGAAGAGCCTAATTTCTAGGTGAGCACAGCTCAAGTTCAAGTAATACTCTTTTTGTCCCATAGTGGACACCTTAGATAGATATTTCTATTTACTGTGATCTTTTTACAAAATTTATGACTGACACATTATAATGGCACATAATTATGGGGTACAGAGTGATGTTTTAATACATGTATATGTTATATAATGATCAAATCAGGGTAATTAGTGTATCACACTAAACATTTATCATTTCTTTGTGTTGAGAATATTAGGCAAAATGTTGACATTTAAAAATATTCTTTGTTTCCTCTTTGGGTGGTGGAGAATCTTTAATCGTGGTTATCTCTAGGTAGATTTTCTTCATTTCGCTTTTCTGTGCTGAAAGAATCTGGTGTTCAAGCAGGCAGAATTCACTTTGAATCTCAACTTCCTCACTGGTGGGGTGATTGTGGTACATTTCTAAATTTCTGGGAAACTCTGTCCTCATCTGAAATTGGCAGAAAGCACCTGTCTCATGGGGATTGTGTGAGGATTAGAGATATGTGTCAAGTGCTGGGCACCTGCTCGATACTCATTATGTGGTACTAATGTTGACTTCTTTGAGTTAGTCAGATCACTTATTAACCATCAGTAAATAAATGAATCCCTGCTGTTACTTTGTTTCATAGATCTGTGCTTAGAGGCAGCTCAAATGCAAATCGGTTCCCTTAAGCCTTTCTGGTAAGATGACTGCTCTTTTTAAAATAATCACACCAGTACCTCACAAGTGACTTTTGCATACTCTAGGTAGCCTCTCTTTTAAGTTAGGTTATTGCAGACAGTTTTCCCTTAAAAATTAAAGGGGAAGCAGAGCTGTTCTTATATGATGTGAGCATGCAACAATCAGCAGAGTGTAGATTTTAAAAAAATTTTTAAAAAATCCAGTATCCCACAGAGTCCAGTTTCTCTGTAAGTTCTCCAGACCTTGGTTACTAGGAAAAATGGGAGTAACGAACCATGTGATTTTAAGAACATTTCTGTGTTGCAAGTCCATTATTCTCTAAGGAAAGATCTGTGCTCAACTTCGTATTTTAGACAGTTAGCTTTGATATAACCAGGGTGTTTACTGGTATTTCCATCACAGATTAAGGAGGCATCCAGGAGAAATTCAGTGTAAGTCAGAGTTTGGGAATTGACCAGGCAGCTTCCAGCCCCTTTTAGTTCTGACCTTCAGAGATTTTTATTACATTTTAAAAATGAATACTTGTGATATCCATTTGTAAATCAAAGTGTTCATTTTATTTGCCAGTGTATTATCTGTAGTGATTTTATCAGTTATGACTTTTAAGAAGAGTATTACCTTGAATTGTTGTAGGACATTATGTTCTTAAGAGCATCAGGCAATCTGTTTTATTGAGACTATTTTGGTAAAATTTGAGTATTTCCTAAGGAAGGCAGGAAATATATTTTTATGTACTTTCAATTTAGTAATAATTCTGATTTTTAGAAAAAACAATATTCTGATAACAAGTGTAATAGTTGATATTGTGTAGTATGCTATCTTGCAAACAAACAGACTTGTCCAGAATAAATACCCACAAATCAAGTAATGTGGCTCCCTAGTTTATTTAAGAAGTGCTGAGTTAAAGAAAGTTAACAGATTTTTAAAATGTGGTACTCTTTTGAATTTTTAATATGCTAATGTGAATTGTGTATCTTCAGAAAAAGTATAGTACACACCTTATTAGACTGTAGCTTGGTATCCACAGAACACCTGTTGACATTCTTTCTAATGTTAGGGTTAGATACAATTTGGATACAAAGGATACAATTTGTAAGAAGTTTATTATAGAGTATTTTGTAGTTTGTAAAGTACTGTTGTATGATTGCCTCATTTGATTCTCACAACCCTATTAAGTGTTGTTTTACTGGTCAGGAACATGAGCATCTGAGAAACTGTTGCTACATTGTGAAGGCACTTATTTACTTGGAGATTGGTTTGTATTGAGAATGAAATTAGATCTTAAGTCAGCAACAGCATGTTATTTTGAGAAGCTAATTGAGTATAGTTTTGGTGATTATAGAGAAATCCATTAGAAGATGTTGATATAGAGAATGAGAGTTTTAAAATGTCAGCTATTTACCACTGGGCATGCTAATGGAATTTTCCACTCCTTAGTTATGTTTGTGTCAACAACAAAGAATTTCTTTAAATGTCATATATTTTTAGAAGTGCCTTATGGCTCTACAGTATAAACTCTCTGGGTTTTTATTAAATTTAAATATATGTTAATCTATAATGTTATTGTTTTTTAATGCTGTGTTTGTTCAATTGTTTTACTAACAGATACTGATACAGTGCTTCCTGTTTGCCGGACAGAGTCCTAAGTGATCTATAAATACCAGATTATTTAATTAATTGTCATTAAGTGTCTGTGCTATGGACTGAATGTGTCCGTCCAAAATTCTATGTTGAAGCCCTAACCCAGAATATGCTGGTATTTGGAGATGGGGCCTTTGGGAGGTAATTGGATTTGGATGAGGTCATGGAATAGAACCCCCATCATGGCACTGGTAACCTTTTAAGAGGATGAAGGGACCAGAGCTCTGTCAGGTGAGGATATAGCAAGAAAGTGGCTGGCTGTAAACCAGGGAGAGGGCCCTCACTAAGAACCTGACGAGGCTGGCACTCTCATCTCAGACTTCTAGCCTCTAGAACATGAGAAATAAGTGCTTGCTTAAGCCACCCAGTCTGTTATTTTCTGTTAGAGCATCCCAAACTGACTCAGATATTCTACTCATGTGCCAGGTAGTTTACCTGGTGCTAATGTCTTTAAGACATTTTATTAAATCCTACAGCAGTTCACTGAGGAATTTTGTATTATGATGCTCATTTATATCTGAAGAAACAAATATTCTTCTGATCCAATGCTTCTCAAACCCGAAAGTGCAGCTATATGCCGAGGTTAATACAAGCAGCAGGAAAATAACTGTCCTACATCTTCAAGTTTTGGTTTTGTTGATATACAAGCAAAATCAGCTGAATTCTTTTCCATTTCATGTTTCCAAAGAGAAAGTTTTGTTCTTGGAGCTACCATTTCAGGAGCAATGGAAAATCTCTCCACCTAAAAAGAAACCCTTCTTGGCTTGAATGAATACTTTGAAAAGCTCCTTAAGGTTGGGGGAGAGATAGTTAAGATACTGCTTGGGAGATGTAATAAATGGTCTTGATTCAACAACACAGTAGGATTTGGATTTGGTGAGCATGTCGGGTGGATTCTGAGACACCCTGTGAAAAGAGATTTGAGGTTGAGGTGGTGTTCAGTGAAGAGAAACAGGAAGGAAGAGTAGATGTGTGTGGGTGATATTGACAGATTTCTGTTCTGCATTGTGTGATGTAAATCTTATTCCTTGTCTTCTCACAAAATCTTTACTAAATGTTTACTTTTAAAAATAATTTTGTAAGATTGGATTTGTTTTAGGGAATGTGACCAAGTACTGTCTACAGCTTCAAGGGAGACTGATAGGACTTGCTGAGGCCATCCAAGCAAGGGAAGCTGACACATCTAAGTTTCATTTGTCTTTCTGAGAGTATGTATATCAGTTTTAGATAGCATCTGAAGGTTTTAGATGTCTAAAGTACAGAATGATCCCTACCCCTGAACCCCTCAAAATTTTATTTAAGCTAAATAATTTTAGTTTTGTAATCATCTCTTCCATATTACCCCCAGACACCTCAGCATCCTGCTAGCCCTTCTGTGGGTGGGCCCATACCTATTTGCAAAACATGGATGTATCCTGAACAATAGTGAGATTTTACACCTTGCTTAATCTCTAAATGTCTTTTTAATAAGATGGTCTGTTTATAGTATATTCTCCATTACTGTGTGTTTAGCAAACTCATTGGCATGTTAATTGTATTATACTGAAATTCACTTATGTAATGACTTAGCTTAAACCAGTAACATATATTTGAGAAGTTGGACATTTTGAGTCTAAGTTCTGGGTTTTAAATTTTTAACATATGCAAAGATAGTTTGTTTTAGCTCATTATTACTGAATTGTGAGATATTTGGAGATACTAGTTTTCCTTTTATCTTTCTGCCCACCTCTTGGTCAAAGTATGAATTCTGTAGCCCATTATCCACATGTTAATACTAATACATTAATCAGCATTCCTTAAATAGAGTTGTCCCACCAGATAAAGACTCGCCTAAATGAATTAGAGTCTAGCATTGTATTCTTGTATTGAACACAGTTTCATGGGACATACTGTTAAAGCCTCGCTGAAATTAGGCTACTTTAGGTCTCAGATGTAGTCATGCCTTTTTCCTCTGTCTAATAATCCTACACAAATAGAACTGACCTTTTTTAGTGAACCTGTACTACTTCCTCATACCAGTGCTTTCTTTTTTGAGTACTAACAATTTACCTTTTAGTGAGTTGTCTTCAAAGTTTTTAGAAGTTGACTCTAGGCTTTACCTAATTTTCCCACTCCCCCTTATAATGTGGGGCATTTGTTCATCTCTAGTCTTCTCTAATGTTCTCTGTGATTTCTCAGATTACCCTTGATGAGTTTACAAAGATACTAATAATTGGAGAAGCAAGAATGATGACTTAATAATATCTGGTTGACATTTCAGAACATTGGAGTACTGCCTACTACTTTACTTGGCCTCTTAACAGTAATAGGCCTCAGAGAAAAGAACGTATACAAAGTTAAAAAATAAAGCCTATGAGAAAAAGCTAAAGATGGCATTATTTATCTCCCCAAAAGAGAAAGCTAAGACTATATGTGAGGATGTATTGTAATGACCAGCTATTTTATACATTCCGCTAAGACCAAACAGAAGGAAATGAATTTAAGATGTATTATGCAAGGATTTATATTGAGTATAAATAGGATACTGGATTCTGGATATTATCTCTGGAGTAATTTTTTGGTGGAAGTTTTTTCTCCCATCTAAAGTCTATAAATAACACCAATTTTCATCTCTCAGTAATATTGTAGTCTTATAGTACTCCCAAAGGCTAGCAGAGATACTAGGTGACCTTTACAAGTCCTTTCTTGCTCAGTGATTTTCTCTTTTCACAAATCTCACCCCACATCTAAAGATGTGTTGCATTAGACTCACTTTTATTTTTTCTCTTTCATTTAAAGTGCTAGTAACATTCCATCAGGAATCTGCTAATGGAAAAGTAGCCATTCAGCTTAGTGTGCTATTCTCAGTGTAAAATAAAACCATACTTTATATATTTATGTAACATATAAATACTTCATGCAATATTTCAGTAATTTAAAACAACATGAGATAATTATTTTTTAAGACAGTCTTTAGTTTTACCTTCAGAGTTTTGGCAAAGCATTTTTTTTTTTCCTATTGTGAAATTTAGCATGCCATGCATTTATTTTTATTTTTTCCTTCAAACATTTCATTGCTATTTAGTACTTTTAGCTAAAATATTCTGTGACTGGAGGTATTTTTCACCATAATACTTTTTAAAAACTAGATTATTACTAATTAAGTCATATTGTCTATTTCAAATGAACCTATGCAATTTGGGACTATCATCCCTGAAAGTTTCTGATTGGGAAATAAAATAAATCATGGATAGAAACAGAGTATTAAAGTAAATATGTAAAATATTTCCACAAGTTACTGCACCATTTGGACAGCATCATCACATTGGACCTTTGTTACTTTGTACTTCATTGAGAATTAAAAGCAGAGAAGGTAAATTAATATAAAAGCCTTGAATACTGGATCTCTGCTTCCAAATGGTGACTGTGGGCAATTTGCTTAACCTTTGTTAAGCCTCAGTTTTACCATGTGTCATATAGCATAGTAATGACACAGTGCTTGTTTAGGTTGAAAAATAAATGCACAATTCTTAGCATGGTTCTTTTCACATAGTAAGCTATAAATATAATTATTTTTATGCATTAACAAAAACAGTTTGCTCACTGCTTTACACTAGGCATTATGCTAAGCACTGAGCATGTAAGAATGAAAATATTCACTTGCTTTGAGGGAACTCTCATGCTTATATGGGGAAGTGTAGGTAGAAACAGGTAATGTGATATGAGTCATCCTAGAAATACAATCTTTCAGAAAGTGGAGTTGGACAATATCTTAACTTGATCATTGGAGAAAACAGAACTCCCAGATTGTTTTTAAAAACTGGGGAGGGAGTATTGTTTCTTTAGATTGTTTTCCTTGATGCAAAATATATTGATACATTGTTTTTATAAATAATCTTATAGTTAGTAGTAGAAATACTACAGTTTCATTTTTATTTGCTTGATTATAAATGTGTGTAGAGCATGGTTGGAGGAAGTGGACAGTCTCTCAGTTGTGTTGTGAATATTTACATATCAATATTTAATATTTTAGGTTGCCTTTAGGATTATTCATATTGAATATTTATTCTAATTTTGTTTCTTTAACTCTACATATTATAATTTAATTTTAGTCCCAACTACATAGGAGTTTTGACAGTAATATCTGTATTTATAAAGTTATTTTCAGTTTTATTTTCTCCCCACTAATCCTACTGTCCTAGGTTGGGGATAAAATGTTACAAATGAATATTCTACACATAATGCTTTATAAAATATATGTATGAATATATACCTATGGTTCTTAAAAGTTATTAGTATTTGCTTCAGTTCCCCAAGCATGTTCCTTTTCAGTCTTCAGGTTTATAAGTTGACATGGTGTATAAAATATTGTTGTCATGACATGTTTGTTTGTCATGATTACAGTATATTAACTGGGATATCATGTTGCTTGTGAGAGCTGATGAGGTGGGTGATATCATTAAAAATAATAACCAAAGAAAGTGAATAAGTTATGGATTGCTGTTTGCCAGTAGTGTTTTATACTCTGAACCATTGGTGGTTTCATAGACTTCATAGAGTTGGAAAGAAACTTGCAGTTGTAACCCTCCAGCCTCAAAGCTAACGTAAGAATGACCTTTGCCTTTCTGCATCTCTGACCAATGAACATCCAGACTTGGAGCACTGCACATAGATAGATGGAAGAAGGAGAAGAAAGTTTTTTCTTGCAATGCTTAGCATTCTGTATAAGAGAAACATTTATAGTGTCTTATAATGTATAGCAGGAGTCATGTGGAGTTACTTTTCACTTTTCTATACTTAAGATGGTTATCAGTCTCACTAAAGTGAAGATGGAGTTAGATGTCTGGCAAAGGAAAAGATGTTCTTATTTTACTTGCATAGTGCGGTAGCTTTCATTCTATCAGATCCGGTGCCCACTTTTGTCACATAATTCTAATGCCCCTTATAATATACCAATGCAGAATGTGTGGTTAATAATTACTTATCTTTATATATTTACTAATAAACAATCAGTATAACACGCCCAACTCTAATGTATTAGACAAATAAAAAAAGTAGTTTATAATATTTTTCAGTATGTAAGTGCTCAGCTGCAACTATGAGTTGTTATAAAAGTTAGGTACTTGTTTCTATATGTAGAATCATTTACAGTTTGCTACACATGCAAACTACAACAAGTGTGCCATTGAGAATACGATCATGTAGAAATGGTACTCAACTTTTCTAAAATTTCCAAATGATAAGGATCTAGTCTTCTGTCCATTTATATAGTAGTTGCATATTAAAACCATAGAAAATAGTCTTTGTGTTTATGTGGAAAATGAAGTTAGGTTGTAGACTCAGATATTTCGAACTTTTTTTTAACCACCAGATATCCAGAGGATCATTAAGGAATTGTGCAGGGCATGGGAAAGTACTTCATTGATGAGATTGTTCTGTGTATCACAGCAGTATACCCAGCAACTCCAGTGACCAAAATGCTCCCACAAATTTTCATTACACTGAACCATCCTTTTTGAGAATCACTGCTTAGTACTGACTCCACTAGAACTTCAACCTGTGACTTGAAGTCCTAGGAGCTACCTGAGACCACAGAACTGACAAGAACATGGCTAGATACCATGTATCAACCCTCTTTTTACTAATTTACTAGATTTTTAAAAAGATTACTGTGTAATTTATTAGAAACAATCCTCCCCCCATGAATACAGTGACCACAATTAAAATCTCCGATTCACTTCTTTTATTTTGGCAAAATATGTATTATGTAAAATTCACCATTTTAACTATTTTTAAGTGTGTAATTCAGTGGCATTAAGTATAGTCACATTGTTGTTCAACCAGCACTGCTATCCATCTCTACAACTTTACAGCATCTCAAACTGAAACTTGTACCCATTAAATGATAACTCCCAATTGCCTCTTCCAGCTCCAGACAACCACTATTCTACTCTCTGTTTCTATGAACTTGACCATTCTGTATATCTCATGCAGGTGGAATCTTACAAAAGTATCTGTACTTTTGTGTCTGGCTTATTTCACTTAGCGTAATGTCTTCAAGGTTCATCCAAGTTGTTGCATGTATCAGAATTTCCTTTCTTTTTAAGAATGAATAATAACTGCATTTATTTTTATTTTTATATATATATAGTGTCACTAAGTATGAAATGTCTGATTTCAAATCAAAAGTGTAGTTTATTATATCTCCACCAAGAAGAAGTACAATTAATCAAAGTATGAGCCTAAACTGTCCACACAGTTTTGTCATCTCAATGGTAGCTCATTTATGCCAGCAGCAAAGAAGTCTAGAGAGCCAGTAGCAATGAAATCACAAAAGTTATTTTCAACAGCTTGTTGAGAATTGAATATTTTTCCTTGCAAGAAGCAGTCCAAGGCTCGGAAGAAGTGATAGTCAATTGGTGCAAGGTCTAATAAATATGGTGGATGACAGAGAGTTTCCAAGTCCAGCTTCTGTATTTTGAGCAGTATTGTTTGTGTGACATGTGGTTGAGCATTATCTTGCAAGAGATTTGGTTTGTCTCTGTTTTACAAAGTGGCTGCACCATTTTACATTCCCACTAGTACGAGGGTTCCAGTTCCTCTACATCCTCACCCACGCTTGTTACTGTCCAACTTTTTGATTCTGGCCATCCTAGTGGGTGTGAAGTAGTACCTTTACTGTGGTTTTAATTTGAATTTCCCTGATAACTAAGTTGTTGAGCATCTTTTCATGTTTATTAACTTTTATTACCTCGTAGAACTTTAACATACTAAATCCCTAAATGGGAGCTCTAACCTGGCATTTATATATCCATTAGTGAGATTGGATCAAGGGTACATATCATATTTCATTAATTCTAAGAAATACATTTTTCACATTTAACATCACTGCAGTCAGTGGCTTTTACAGTGAATGTATTATGACTTAAGTAAAGACAGTTTGAAAAAAGAAAATTCAGTCGACAATTCAGAGGTTTATTTCTTCTGGTTCTGTAGTCCTAGAGCAGCTGTTTCAACTAGAAACTAAAGTGTTCTCGAATTAAGACCAAATAATTCCTTCTCTTACATATCATCAGATTAAAATTTTAAATCAATGATGGTATAAAGCCTCTTTTCTTTACCTTCTTAAACCTTTTCTGATTAGTTTACCAATACTTGCCAACCTATTTTATCATATCATAGCCAATCATAAGGGATTTTTGATGCATTATTTATCCTCATTTAAAAAAAAGAGAATAAGGATTTTCTTATTAAAAAACCTTATGAATTTAGTTGGTATTTACTCAAGAGTTTTTGCTATATTCTTTATAAATCTTCGCTCTTGTCAGGGTGCTTGAAGGAGTGCAGGGATTTAGTTAAAGCTGTACCATCATTTATCACTGTTAGACTCTTGACTGGTGGAGACAGCTGTTGAAGGAAAGCAGTGACGGCTTGTCTTTTATTGATCTCCATTGGACTTTGACCCCGAGCAGAAACTAGTTAATGGTCAAAATGTATGCACTCAGTGTCATCTTTTATTATTGATGTTTATATGAAACCTACATTTTATTAATAATACAACTGCATGAATCAAGATTGTGGAGATATCTTTAATGATTTCCATTAGTGTAATCCAGTAGTGTTTTGCCTCATTTCTTTTTAATTTACATCTTGATGTAAAATGGCATCTAGTGAAACTATATATAAAAACTGCTTCCCACAGTAGAGAACTAGGGTGGAGTTGAGGGCAACAGTCCTGTGGATAATGATGTAGTTTTATAGATTCTGGCAGCAGATTATTAATAGATTTTTTCTTTTCTGGAACCAAATTTGCCTCTATACAACTTCTATTATTGATCTTAATTTTAGTCTCTTCACTGTTAAACAGTGTAATTTCTCTTTCCATGTGAAGGCTCTTTAACTGTTTATGAGACATCTTATTTTCGCTTAGTCTTTTTCTTCCCTAAACATTCCTCCCTCCCCCAGCTTTTCTTCAAATGAAATAGTTTATAGTTTTCTCTACCACCACGTTGGGCATAATCCTATTTATCAATGTACTTCCTAGAAAAAGGGTTTTAAAAATGGTATTTGAAATGTTAGTGGAACAGCAAAAACTGTGATAGGGCTGTCCGCACTTGTACAGGTTTCATCTCAACTTTTCTGTAATCTTTTACTGTCATTTCTTCTTTTTCATTAAGTTCTTACAGTGAGTTACTAGGCAAATTAATTTGTTATTAAGATACGTTAATAGCAGGTGCTGGTATATTAAGCAAAGTGTCCACACGTATTAATCACTTGTTTTCCTTGTCACACGATCTGAAGTGTTTCCTGCCACCTGTTCCTCCCCCTCATGTGAGCAAGACCCACAAATATTATTCCTACTGACTCTGTCCTCAGCGTCCAGCATTATGCCTGCCATATAGTAGGTACTTAATACATACATTTTGAATGAAAAAATAGGCATTGTGTTTATTCTTTTGCATGACTGTCTCCTTGCAGTCCAGATTGAACTCAAGAATCAACCCACATCTTATTCAATTTCGATTTGTCTGACATAGTTCTGGCTATATGGATTAGGTAGATTATTTTGAAGATATATATGGCTAGAGAATTGTTGGAGGTATAGAAGTGAGGCTGAAAGGCCTTTGGATCTGATTCTAGAATGCTTGGAATGCCATGCTAAGAAGTTTGCATTAAAGACTGGATACAGACTTAAGCATTTAAAAAAATAGTTCGAAGAGGAGTATAAAAATTGGGAGAATGGAGGTAATTAAGTTTTGAATATGTAAGTGTACAAGGTGAAGATTTTCCTCTGTCCTGATGGGATCAGAATTTATTTCTTAAAAACAGCTGAAGGGGACCTTCTAAAAATAAAATAAAATAATTGGAAACATACCTTGAATATTTTATTTTAGTCAAAAACATGAGTGTACTTTTATTTAGCAATCTTTTGATGTTGGATCATGGCCTCTTTTTTTGAGGTATTATTCACTGATTATAGTTCCTAGTTATCTTTTTTTGCATGTCCAGAATGGACCTCTTATTTCCAGTTTCTGTTCCTTTCAAGAGAGAATTTAAAAATACTTGCAAAATATCTAAATGAAGAGTTCTTCCAGATTTTAAAGTTTTTTTCCTCCCTATTTAACAATTGTCTCACCCTTACCTAATTCAATAGCATCTGTTAGCAGCTTGCCTTATTTCTTGTCTAAGACATTCAACTTAGTTTTCAAGAGGAAAACCAAAACAAATTTCAAAAAACCTCCACTCTTTCACTTTGCATATGTTGATTTGCATAATATTTAAGTTTTAAAAAAATTTACCATAGGGCAGAGGAAAGAAAAGAACAGGCTTTATGGAGTGTGGCAGAGACTTCTGGTTCTCCCCCGGAATCCAATGTCCTTCAATATCTGTTTTCTTGGGCACATGGCCACACAACTAGTGACTCTGTTTCCCAGCCTTATTTGTAGCCACTTGAGACCAGAAAACTAGGTTCTTGTCATGCGGATGTGAGTAGAAGTGACAGGTACAACATTTGGGTTGTACCCTTGTGGGGAAAGGGCATTCCCTCCGTTTCCCCTACTTGTTCTCTTCGTCCCACTGACTGCAAGGTGCATGTACCAGAAGGATCATGAACAGATATCTTACATCTGAGATGGAAGCCATGTCATGAAGGTGACAGAGTATGCTATGTAAATATGCTTAGAAACATGTTAATTATGTGTTGATAGTGTGAATTGTAAGAATTAATTCACACTATAGGTTAGATAGCAAGTAAAAAATTATTTGAATTATCTTAAAAATCAGCCTACCTCCTGTATGCCCCTACCTGCTGATTAGTAGGGGAAAACTACAAAATGTTCAAAAATTGCAAAATGCTTGAGCTTTAGTCCTGCCTGATCATTTAAACAGTCTGTTTATGTAGTGTTCAGATAAAATGTTTAATCACTTGCTGAGTCCCCCTCCTGCTGTTCTCCTTAATTGGTGTGAGGGACAGTGGGTAGGTAGGAGAGAGGGAGGGAGGAAAGAGTGGCTTGCTTGAACTATTGTAGCAGGGAAAGTCTGGTCCCATAGATGTGATGTGCTCTGCCTCCTCTAGTCTCAGAGGTGATGACTCTCACCAAGGGACTCTTGGCATCATAACTGAAGTCTACAGTACTGTAGGGCATGACTTGCTTAGAGCCTGCCTGCTGGGGCTCCTGCTGCAGGCCTGAGTCTCTGTAGTGCCACAGTCTTGGTGGCCATTCCTCCTCCTGCCATACTGGGCCATGTAACAGCCCCGTCAACTCAGTTACCACACTTTCTGAGAATTGGAGCTTCCTTGGTTGGGAAACTCAACTCCAGAGGCTCCCCTGCCTAAGCATGGTGTGGTCCTTTTTAGGGTCCATGTTGATAAAAGGCTTAACTTGGGAAAAAGTGCCAGGGAGGAATGGAGACAGGAATAATCCTGAAACTTTACAGAGTGAAAGTAATTTGCTATGACTAGCATGTGAGATTTATGTGCATGAGTTATGACATGGGAATGTGGGTAGATGCAAATGGGATTAAAGAAGATGATTTTATTCAACTTTAATCATAAGAAAGATGTAGATTTTTCTAAATTGCATAATTTTGATTCAGTATAAAAAATTGAATTTAAAGAAATGTTTGAGAAGAAAAGTCATATTACTCAGATATAAACATGTATCTTTTCAATGTATTTCTTCCCATGTACTTTTCTTGTTATATGAATATGTCTGTTTATATGTAGCTTCAAAATACTATATATGCTGTTTTTTTCTATATGAATTGTTTTTCAGCCTTTGCTGTTCTTTTGGAATATTGGTATTTTTCTTGTCAGTTAATGTTCATTATGTATTAAATCTATAGTTTAATACTCATTAGTTATGAATATTTTTCCTTATTCTGTAGTTTGCCTATCCATTTTATTGTGATTTAAAAAAATAGATTTGGGGGCTTTTTAGTTTATTTTGTTTATATATTATGTTTACTTATTTGTGTATTTGTTATATATTTAAATGTAGCCAACTTTTAAAAAATTTGTCAGTATGAAGGCCAAGCTCTTGTATCAAAGAAACCTAATTTGTCCGTGGCTTACAGAAGATAGGTGTTTAGTTCTCCCATTTCACTAATCTAAGGTTAGGTAGGGCTAGGGTGCTCTGCCTCACATGAACTTTTGGGGATCCAAGTACTGCTAGTCATTTTTCACTACTGTGCACTTGGGATAAAAGACAAAACTAAAGAAGTAGAAATTATTATTTTCATTATACTTTGAACCATAAATACCCACCTCTTTAATATTCCCTGTGACCAAATAGGAAATATACCTAAAGTACTTCTGCTGTATATCAAAGTGTTAAGGTTGGTTATCTCGGGGAAAAGCAGTTGACCGAGTTGTGAACTAAACTAGTTATTCTTTTCTTGGAAAACCATTTTTAATTGATAGACAAACTATGATTTATCCAACTTGAGGATTTGGAAGAGTTAGCTTTTCACGTCAGGGAAAACAGCTAACAGTTATTTGTTGCCAGTAAAAAAAAAACATTGAACTGTCAAACAAAAATAAATAAATTAACTAACTAACTAATTTGTCCCCGTTATTGGGATCTTCTTGACTTCTTCCCAAGACTTAAAGCCTTTTCTGATGAGATGGGTAATATTAAAAAAAGGAGTTTTAAAAGTATATGTGTATGTATGTATATATGTATAAAAATAATTAAATATGTCAATATGCAATTCTGCGTAACTCACTGAACCAACTTCCAGATCAAACATGGGTAAAAGACTCATTCCAAATATAAGATCGACTGATGGATTTACTGTACAGGCATGCCTCGTTTTACTGCTCCTTACTTTATTGCATCTCACAGATATTGCGGTTTGTTTTTTTTTTTTAAACAAATTGAAGGTTTGTGGCAACTCTGCTTCAAGCAAGTCCTGTGGGTACCATTTTTCCAACAGTGTGGGCTCACTTCATTGTCTTTTGTCAAGTTTTGCTAATTCTCACAATATTTCAAACTTTTTTCATTATTATATCTGTTATGGTGATCTGGGATTGTGATCTTTGATGTTACCATAGTAATTGTTTTGAGGTGCTATGAACCATGTCCATATCCTTAATAAGACAGCAAATTAATAAACGTGTGTGTGGTGATTGCTCCACTGCCTAGCTGTTCCCCATCTCTCTCCCTCTCCTTGGCATCCCTATTCCCCAAGATACAACAATATTAAAATTAGGCCAATTAATAATCCTACAATGGCCTCTAAGTATTCAAGGGGAAGACAGAATTACATGTCTCTCACTTTAAAGCAAAGGCTAGAAATAATTAGCTTAGTGAGGAAGGGAAGTTGAAAGCCAAGATAGGCCAAAAGCTAGGGCTCTTGTGACAGCCAAGTTGTGAATGCAAAGAAGTTCTTGAAGAAAATTAAAAGAGATACTCCAGTTAACACACACATGACAAGAAAGTAAAACAGCCTTATTGCTGATACAGAGAAAGTTTTAGTGGTCTGGATAGAAGATCAAACCGGCCACAGCATTCCCTTAAGCCACAGCCTCATCCAGAGCAAGGCCCTAATTCTCTCCAGTTTTGTGAAAGCTGAGAGAAGTGAGGAAGCTACAGAAGAAAAGTTTGAAGGTAGCAGAGGTTGGTTCATGAGGGTTAGGGAGAGAAGCCATCTCCATAATATTAAAGTACAAGGTGAAGGAGCAAGTGCTGATGTAGAAGCTGCAGCAAGTTTTCCAGAAGATCTAACTGAGATCATTGATTGAGGTGGCTACACTAAACAACAGATTTTCAATGCAGGAAAAGCAGGATTATATTGGAAGAAGATGCCTTCCAGTAGCCTTCTGTTGTAAGAAGATGCTGTCTAGGACTGTCATAGATAGGTGGGAGAAATCAGTCCCTTGGCTTCGAAGCTTCAAAGGATAGGCTTACTCTCTTTTTAGAGGCTAATGTAGGTAGTGACTTTTAAGTTGAAGCCAGTTTTCGTTTACCATTCTGAAAATCCTCAGGCCCTTAAGAATGATGCTAAGTCTGTTACGCATGTGCTTTATAAATGGAACAACAGAGCCTGGATAACAGCACATCTGTTTACAGCTTAGTTTATTGAATATTTGAAGCACTGTGTTGAAACCTTCTCAGAAGAAAAGATTTCTTTTAAAATATTACTGATGAGTGACAACGTACCTTATCACACAAGAGCTCTGATGGTGATGTGCAAAGAAATTAATGTTGTTTTCATGCCTTCTAATATAGCATCCGTTTTGCAGCCCATGAATCATGGAGTAATTTCAGCTTTCAATTCTTACTATTTAAGAAACACTTTTTATGAGGATATAGCTGCCATAGATAGTGATTACTCTGATAGATTTGGGCAAAGTAAATTGAAAACCACCTGGAAAGGATTCACCATTCTACATGCCATTAAAAACATTCACAATTAATGGGAGGAGGTCAAAATATCAACATTAACAGGAGTATAAAAGAAGTTAATTCTAACCCTCATGGGTGACTTTGAGGGATTCAAGACTTCAATGGATGAAGTAACTGGAGATGTGGTAGAAACAGCAAGAGAACTAGAATTAGAAGTGGAGCTTGAAAATATGACTGAATTTCTACAATCTCATGATAAAACTTGAAAAAGGAAGGAGTTGCTTCTTATGGATGAGCAAAGAAAGTGGTTCTACTGGTACAGGTACTGTGAACATTGTTGATATAAAAACAAAGGATTTAGAATATTGCATAAACTTAGTTGATAAAGCAGTTTCAGAGTTTGAGAGGATTGACTGTAATTTTGAAAGAAGTTCTGTGGGTAAAATGCTATCAAACAGCATCACATGCTACAGAAAAATGTTTTCTGAAAGAAAGAGTCAACTGATGTGGCAAACTTCATTGTTTTAAGAAATTGCCACTGTCACCCTAACCTTCAGCAGCCACCACCGTGATCAGTCAGCAGCCATCAATGTAGAGGAAGGACCCTCTCCCAGTGAAAAGATCATGACTCGCTGAAAGCTCAGGTGATTGTTAGTATCTTTTAGCAATTGAAGACATGTATTTTTTTAAGATATAATGCTATTGTACACTTAATAGACTATAGTAGAGTGTAAATACGACTTTTATATTCACTGGGAAACCAAAAAATTTCTGTGAGTTGCCTTGTTGCAATATTCACTTTATTGCAGTGGTCTGGAACTGAATGCATAGTATTTCTGAAGTATGCCCTGTGCTGAGGTATAAAAAGTTCATGGAAATGACTTCAGATTCCACATTGTAATCAAACTTGAAGAAGTTACCATTTTTCAAATTTTGATATAGAGAAGACTATTCACAAATATCTATAAATGCTATTGAACGCTCTTTCCTCTTTGAACTACATAATTACTTGAAAATGGATTTTCTTCATATATTTCAACTAAAGTATATTGCAATATATTAAATCCTAAATTGATACGAGAATCGAGCTGCCTTTTATTATGCTGTTTGCAGAAATATAAAACAGTGCTACTTGTGTTACTGTTTTGGGGGGAGGGAAAATGCAATTTCATAAGACAATGTATTTGTTTTTGATTGCTAGTTAGCAACTTACTAATACTATGATCATTAATCAAGAAAAAAAGAGGTGACCTTTTTCTTCCTCAAAGAAGATACCTGGTTCTCAGTCTTTACATGCATCAGAATTACTTGGAGGGATCGTTAACACACAGATTGCTTGACCCAACTTTTTCTTTTTCTTTTTCTTTTTTTTTTTTTGGAAACAGAATCTCACTCTGTGGCCCAGGCTAGAGTGCCATGGCGTCAGCCTAGCTCACAGCAATCTCAAACTGCTGGGTTCAAGCAATCCTTCTGCCTCAGGCTCCCGAGTAGGTGGGACTACAGGCATGCACCACCATGCCTGGCTAATTTTTTTCTATATATTTTTAGTTGGCCAATTAATTTGTTTCTATTTTTAGTAGAGATGGGGTCTCTCTCTTGCTCAGGCTGATTTCGAACTCCTGACCTTGAGCCATCCACCGAGCCTGACTAACCCATCTTTTAAGAGTTTCTGATTCAGTAAATTCTGGGTGGGAGAATATCCTTTGTAACAAATTCCCAGGCAATGCAGATACTGCTATTATATTAATACTTTGATAAAACCACAATTCTGTTTCTTTAGATTTATTGGGCAAACTTGTTTTAGCTGCCATTTGGAATGGAAAAAGATTGGAATTTTTAAAAGATAAGTAATTCAGGAATAAAGACAATGGCTAGAAGTGTCCTTAGTTACCAGAAGTGTGGAAATTACTTAAAATAAAGCATAATAGTTTGTCAAGAACTGTTCAGTATCTGAGGCTTTCCTCTGCTTACAAGCTAAACAAATTAGCCTACCACAGTTTCATGGTTGCTGACAAAAGACATGACATTCCTGGGTCAGAGACAAAAAAGGACTTTATTAGAGCAATTATGCTAGAGAATCAGCATTTGTGGTGATTTTCTAAGCCACAATTCTGTAAGGGGAACATGAACAGTTCCAGGTGATGGCTGCACAAGCAGTGGGTTATGTTATAGTACGGGAACCTTAGGGATCCCAGTTTTTTTTTTTAATGCACAGTAAGTCTGCCTGACCTTTGTCCCGGAGGATACATTATCTTTATTATACTGGATACTAAACAAACCTTCCCTCTGCTGTAGAGGGAGACATTATCTGTGTCTTCCAAGGTTGTTCTCTATACAGACATCCTTGAAAAGGTAGTTAGGAACAAAGGTAGTTGGTACCTCTGCTCACAGATGTTTGCAATTGTGAGGAGAGGCCTATGGAGAATTGTAGCTTGACATAGGAAAAGTTGAAAAAATTTGTGTACGTTGATCATTTACTGGTCCTTAATAGTAACAGCTTAGCAAAAACATGAGAACAATTAGACTTGAGTGTTAGACAAAGCAATGTATGATGTCCTGATGAAGAAAAACATTCTCCCTTGTGCAATTCTAAATTATTTTCATAAATATGTGTAACTGTCATAGGAAGTAAAATTCCTTATGTTTATACATCTTACATGAACTATAAAGGAAAACATTCTTATATATATATATAAAGTTTAAATGTAAAATTAGCATTGATTTAATATGATAAGTAATGATATGTTAGCCACAATAAATTGCACTTGCAGTATGATTCTTTTGATTTAACAAACCTATTCTATAGTGGACCCCACAGTGACTTAATTTTCCCATATCTTTTTCTACCTAAACTTCTCTCAGTTTCTTTTGGGCAGCATGCAGTGTTCATCATTTGGCCTTCACTTGGTGCAAATGCATCTTTAACCTCCTTTGTTTTTCCCTCATTAGCTCCAGATAATTAAAGTAATAGTACTTGGCACAGGGTTAGTCCAGACTCTGGGTCCACTTGACAGAAAACAAACTCATAACTGGCTCTCATAGCTTGGAAATCAAGGTGGACTTGTCTGCAGTTATGACTAGAGTGACATATTTCCTGCTTTGCCCAGGTCAGTCCTGGTTTACCTGTGCTTGCTTTAACTCTCAAAAGGGTCCCAATTTGGAGGGAAAATTATATGTTCTCTCTGACTGTGGCTTCGTTTAAAGATTCAAGCAATGCTATCTCTTGTCCTGGTCTTCTCTCAGTCTCAGTGCTGTTTCCCCCTGTTTCGGTCCTGTCCTTTAATAGTGTCCTCCGTTTTGTGATCATGGAAAATGACTTTTGGGAGCAGATTTCACATCCATTCAGTGTTGTGATCTTTCTTTATAGCTGTTGCATAAAAGGCCAGGAAAGGAATCTGGTGTCTACTAGATCTCACTCCTTTGTGGGGAGAAAAATCACTTTATCTGAAGTGATTCTTTTGTAAGTTTTTATATATATTATATATAATTATATTAATCTGTAAAATGTTTTGTTCAATGAGGAATTTTATTCCTGATGACCCAGCTCTGATGGGCCAGCTGGGAGTACTTGACACCTTCTTTAGTGGTAAGGGGTCAGGTGATTGACAACCTAACCAGATAGAGTGGTGGATGGAGAGGTCCCCAAGACACTGTATTTGACACTTCCTTAAGTATCTTAGTTTTAAAAACAAACTGAAATATAGACCTTGAAATTGGATGGCTTTGTGCAGATGTACGGTGGTATGCAAGTGACTCAGAATTTCTTAAGTTATTTTTTAATAACTATGCAAATAGACCCTCAAGAATATGCTGTGGCCTTCGAACCTTCACCTTGTGGGTCTATATGCTCGAATTTTAGGAACGTGGTCTGTCAGTTCAGTTAGCTGAATAATCTGTTTGAATGGGCTGGCAGGAAAGAGCTTCAGCTGCTCAACAGTTATTTCTTTTGTCCTTCCTTTCTAGAGTAGCCTTCTATGTGCATGCATTCTTTTTTTTATGATGATTATTATTATTACATAAATGTATTCTCTCACAGTTCTGCAGGCTAGAGCTCCAAAATCAAGGCACCTGCAGGGTTGGTTCCTTTTTTTTTTTAACATATAAAAAGTATATGTATTTACAGTGTGAATATATGTGTTTTAGTACCTGGAAACATATATGATTAAATTAAGCTAATTAACATTGACGACCTCACATAATTATCGTTTCTTTGTAGTGAGAACATTTTAAGATCTATTCTGTTAGCAGTTTTCAGGTATACATGCTGTATAATAGATTTCCAGAACTTATTGATCCTAACTGAAACTCCGTACCCTTTGACCAACATCACCCCAACACCTCTGCCTCAAGCCCCTGGTAATCACAGTTCTGCTCTGAGTTTGACGTTTTTAAACTATACATACTGTGGAAGTACAATCATGTGGTATTTGTCTTTCTGTGCCTGGCTTCTTACTTAGCGTGATGTCCTCCATGGTCATCTGTATTGTCACAAATGGCAGGATTTTCTTCTTTTTAAGACTGAATAGTATTCCATTGTGTGTGTGTATGTCACACACAGCACATTTCCTTTATCCATTCATCTGTTGACAGACGTTTAGGTTGATTCCATATCTTGGCTCTTGTGAATAATGCTGCAGTGAGCACGGGAGTGCAGATCTTTCTTCAATGTACTGATTTCATTTCCTTGGTGTGCATTCATTCTTGCTCAGTGTAATAGTGTGGCACCTATCACAGAAATGAATGGCTATGGGAGTACTTTTATGGGAAGTTAAGATTGGGGGAAGTGGGCTCATTTTGAGGCTTTTGATTTTGGATTTTGTTTACAGCCATCAACAAATTATTCTTCCATCCTAGAATGTCAGCTGTATCCCACATATACATAAATATTTAAATATAAGTTTAGAGCTTCTTATAGCTAAATAGAAAAGATTTTTAGATTATTATTCCTGTTGGAAAATGATAATTAAAAACAAAATCTTCTCCCAACCCAGAAATCCTCTCCACAGTAGTAGTAGAGAAATAAAACATTTATATTTTTAAATAAGCATTAAACCAGAATCTGATATGTATCACAGGCAGTCTGCTAAGAGATTGTATAAACAAATTTTACCCCCTCTTATAGCCAAGCCAATACAACCCATTACTTACATGTTTACAAGATAAACAATACCTGTGTCCTCAAGAGGACTTGTCGGTACCTTTTGTCACATAGTTTATCCGAACTTTACTGTGGTAATTGGGATGACCATCTGTGTTAGCTAACTGGCCTTATCTTGAGGTGAAACAATCTTCTGTCTTTATGACTGGAAGTGGTTTTGCATCTAGGAGCAAGGTGCCAGGGAAGTATTAATATCTCCCTTGATGTTTACATTTCAAAGAGAAGGCTACAGGTCCTTCAGAAGCTGACAAAGGCCTATTTAGTTTTCAAAAGAATATATTATATACATTTCAAACAGTGGGGAAAGTATTTCCAGTTATAGTTCTTCTAAAGTAGATGCTGTAAGGCAATGGTCCCCAACCTTTTTGGCACCAGGGACCAGTTTCATGGAAGACAATTTTTCCATGGGGCATGCAGGGGGGATGGTTTGGGGATGATTTATGTGCAACCTAGATCCCTTGCATATGCAGTAGGGTTTGCACTCCTATGATAATCTAATGCCACCACTATCTCACAGGAGGCAAAGCTCAGGCGATGATGTCAGTGATGGGGAGCAGCTGTAAATACAGATGAAGTTTGTGCTGTGTAGGCCGCTGTTCACCTCCTGCTGTGCTGCTCAGTTCCTAACAGGCAGAAGGGATACCAGTCCACAGCCTGAGGTTTGGGGACCACAGCTGTAAGGAAAAGGAGAGGAGGGAAATCTTTCCCTTACTTTCAACAGGGAGAATTAAATTTCTTATTTTTTATTTATATTTCCCCTTATGCCCCCTTTGTTTGCTTCTGTATTAAATATAAGGGCCTGGATCTTGTTAATCTTATAATAGCACTATGATAAACAAAAGTGATTTTAAATGCACTTTTAATTTAGTTTTATTTCATTTAAAACTAAATTGCAGTTTAGCCTTATTCAATGTTAACATTTTAAATTATTAAATTCTACATAAAAATTGGAATTTCTTAAAAGGAGAGTGGTGGTATCAGGAATTCAGCATAAGATAACATGGCTAACTCACTATGTTATAGCTGAACAGCCTTTGATGTTGGGCAGCATAGAACCCTGAAGCCAAGAAATAAGTGATGTAAATGTGACCTTAAGCAGAAAGTTGAACAAAGAGTTTTCTAAAAAAAAAAGTATTTGTTTTCTGAGATCAGAGGTGTTTTTTGTTTGTTTTGTTTTGCTTTCTTTTTTTTTTAGGAAAAAAAACTTTGCCAGCAGTTAAAACTTTACAATTTTCTATACTACCCCTCAACAAAATCGGAGGCGGATGCTGTTTGACTGTCATTTTTATACTAGTAAATTACATAATTCTATTCAAGGAATTAGAGTCTAGCAAGGGTTACTTTACTAAGGTCCTGATTTGTTTTTAGTTTTTCCTCTTATTCTCCCTTCCTTTCCTTACCCTGGCTCAGCTTGATTCATTTCCCTTTCATGGATCCTATGAGGAGGCTGCTGTATGTTTGAGACCCCAAACTGCAGGTGAGTTTCCTCTCCGTGTTACTATGGTGGTGCTCCTTTGCCTGTATAGCATCTGTATGCTGCAGTCTTCTCATTTGCCAAGCTCCACTTCACATACCTGCTGGGCTCAATATTTTCTGCCAGCCACTTCCTTCTTGAGGGAGACCTGAGGGAGGACGACTCCTTGGTGTGCCACCTTTGCTTTATAGTCAGGGGCCTCCCATAACCATAATGCACACACTCTTCCTTTACAGTCTCACTGCACAGTGACCAGCTTGTTGACAGTTCCTTTGCAGGCCACTTAGTTACCTTGACCAGCCAGGCCTTGTTTCCTGCAAGTGGTATGCACTCTGATCTTTCCTGATTGATAGATGTTATATGTTCCTTATTTTTCTTGAAGTTGCTTTTGGTAGGATGGGAGCACTGTTTATCCCACTCTGGATTTAAGTGAAAAGTAGGAGCAGCCTGGCTGACTACTGCTGGAAAAATGTACCCTTTCCCCCAGCCCATGCCCCTCTCCTCCCGCTATATTGGTGTTTTTTTTGTTTTGTTTTTTGGGTTTTGTTTTTTTTTTTCAATATTTCTCCTGCCAACCTCTCAAAAGTGACTGAGATTTTTAGAGAACAGCTATTAACTGTTTGCTGTATATTGTATGGAGAGAATGCCAGTATTTAGAATGTTGAAATTGTAACCATGTGGCATTTGTAATTTTCCTGCTAGGAGTCTCACTGCATGGAAGTGAGAATTGAAAACTAATCATGTAAATTGCTAAGCTTTGAAAGATTTTGCAGGATTTCTGCCTGATAGATCTCTACTCCACAAAGAGTACTTTGTCACTAGTAAAGAAAGTAGAAATCCAGTTAATATGACTGCCATCTCCACTCTCTAATGTTAAATAGATTCCAGAATTTTTTTTGAACCACAAGCTATTGACTAGATGCTCGTTGCAAAGTAAGCTAATTGTCTCACATTACCAATTATTTTAAGAACTATAAAGTGATTGGAGCTTAAAGATAATGTTAGAAAATCAGGAAAATTTGTTTTTTTCTTATTAAGGTTTAAAAGTTCTCAACTGTACATATGTAGTTCAACTGGAAACTGTCTTATTCTTTATTATTTCTGATTTTCTTGCTTGTGTGGCTCACACACTTCACTAGGTTGAATTGCTTGAACCTTTGTCTGGGTCTTTGAATTTTTTCACTAACAAAATGGACCGTGGGTGGCTATTCATCAAAGCTCATTATGGCTGTGGTATGGAATTAGGATCTAGAATGTCCCATCATCACAGCATGGCAGCTGCTGACTCAACTTCCAGTACTCTGGAAACCCAGAGCTAGACAGTCATGCTAGAAACTGTGTAGGTTGTGTTACTTGGGTGGACTGCCCCTGGATTAGAGAAATGCATGAGCCATAATGCCTGCAATTGTGCTTTTCACAGAGCCAAGTACACTGTTGTTGATTAATAAATAATGGGTTGTTTATCTTGGAATTGTTTTTATTGGCAGATACCCTGAAATATTCAAAGGCTGTCTGTAAGTGAAGAATGCCCTTGTTGTTTATTCAGTGCTTTGCTTTTCTATTGTGTGAGGGTATTTGGGGGAAATTTCCTGAATATCAAGCCATAAGTAAAATTTAGACAGTTTTATCCCTAGATTTTCAAATAGACCATTTCGCTACAACCTGTTTTCAGATGCCTTTGATGGTTTGATCTGTGTGTGTCTGTCTGTGTGGCTGGAGGGCAAAAAGGGTGAAGGGAGAGATGCAGCCCAGAAGTTAACAGTCTGGGCTGTAGTCACCATCTAATTGTATCAGTCACAAATAGCTTACATAAATCCAAGGACATTTCTGGTTGGTTGACTGCATGTCTAGCACAAGCTAGCTGCTGAGAATTCAAATACAAACATGTGCAGAGTGAGAGGCGGCAGCAGTCACATGCAGAGTGGGTCAGGAGAGGTTGACAAAGGAGATAAGTTTGGTGGTTGGTAGAAGATCACCAAGGTGGCTAGATGAGAGCAAACTGCATTTTGGCACGGGAATCATTGTGTTTGAAGATGTGTAGCATGATCAACAGTGGGTATTCTTGGAACTGTAAGTTGTTCAGTAATGCTGAACGTAAAATGCTGTAGGAATGGTCCTGGGAAGATGGGAATATGGGGTTCGGTACGGAAAATCCTGGGCCCTGTCTCTCAAACAGTAATAAATTCCTCAAGGACATGTGAAGCCAAGGGATAGTTTTGTCATATCTTCCATAGCTTGTGTCCTGTGCTCAGATGTTCTCAATATCCAGCAATCAAGAGGAGACT
Source organism: Lepilemur ruficaudatus (assembly GCA_963574885.1). NCBI lineage: Eukaryota > Metazoa > Chordata > Mammalia > Primates > Lepilemuridae > Lepilemur > Lepilemur ruficaudatus. The sequence goes on along the minus strand of CAUYRT010015771.1, from coordinate 19,033 downwards.
GACAAATCATTGATCTAATTTGGTATCAGGATAGCAGCTGTTGTTAAGTGGGAAGGCTACTTAAGAGGTCCCTAATTTTATAAGTGGCCGTTTCACTAGTAGTATTTTCATGTTGGGATGGCATAATGGCAGGGACTCAAATCATGAGGAGACCCTGTGTATGGAGAGAGTGAGGGAGAGTTTTGAGAATGGCTCCTGGCTTTATGACTTGCATGACAAGGAAAATGAGAAAACAACTGAGGAGGACACATTTTTATCCAGCACGCCATTGCATCCCCAGTGCTAGCAGTCATGTTGGCTATGTATTAAGTGTTTAATAATGGTGATTAAACACACATTGCAGGAGACATAGCTAGTCAAACATCCAATATTTTAAAATTATTTTTCATGGGGCTTCTTGGCACAGCTGCTGTACTTCACAAGAACCAAAGGTTAAAATTAAGATAATTGGCCAAGCAGTTAAAACACCTTCCGATGGGGAGCAAAATCGCGAATAAAACTAATTTATAGTGAGTCAATTTAAGTTGTAGAAGATGGAACTTTTTTTATGCTTTAGAAAATATACACAAAGAACAATGAAAGCATTTTTTCAGTTGAGTTTATTGAATTTATTATAAAGTAATAGGCAGATGGGACTTAGAAACTAATACAGCTTATTTTATTTAATTTTTAAATCAATTTTGTATGTTTAAGGTATACAACATGTTAGAGAAATATTTCAATTTATAGTAAAATGGTTACAACAGTGAAACAAATGAACATATTCAGCGTCTCAGTTGCCCATTTTTCCCCCTGTGGCAAAAACGGCTATAATCTAATTTAGCAAAAATCCTGAATACAATACACTATCATTAACTGTAGCCCTTACGTTGTACATTTGATCTTTAGACTTGTTCATTTTAATATTTGCTGCTTTGTCTCTCATTTTAATATAAAATAAAATGTGGTTCCGAGAGAGAGAGAGAGAGAAAGAGAAAGAAAGAAAGAAAGAAAGAAAGAAAGAAAGAAAGAAAGAAAGAAAGAATGAATGTGTGTGTGCGTTGGAGATTGTATATAATTAAGTGATAATGATGAAGTTAGAAATCTTTTATTTTTTTAGGTGCTGGTGAATCTGGGAAAAGTACAATTGTGAAGCAGATGAAGTAAGTACATTTAAACATTAAATTTGTTTTCTATGTTTACCTTTCCATCAAAGGAAATTAAGGTTCTTTTTTTCCTTTTGTTTAGAATTATCCATGAAGCTGGTTATTCAGAAGAGGAGTGTAAACAGTACAAAGCAGTGGTCTATAGTAACACCATCCAGTCAATCATTGCCATCATTCGGGCCATGGGGAGGTTGAAGATAGATTTTGGTGACTCAGCTCGGGCGGTAAGTTATTAAGTTTGTCGGAACAGGCCTGATTGATGAGTAAATAGAATAACTTGCATGTTAATACCGTACTATATAAAATAGGCATGTCAACTAGCAGGATTATTTTATAAAAGGAGTTGAAAGGATAGAAGTGAGTAAAGTGATTTGAGTGCGTTAGAAGTGAGTGAAGTAAGACTATATAGGATTATATAATCTTTTCTTTATAACTATGCTTTCTTTATCAGATGATCAGCTGAATAATCACTGCAATGCTTTCTTTATAGCATATTATATTAGCTACACCTGTATCCCTTTAACAATTTTTAGTAGATATCATTGAGTAAACTACTTCTACTGGCCCTCTTTAAAATCTGTTTCTGTAATTTGGAATGCTAAAATGATCTAATTATTTGTATTCATGCCCAGACTAAAAAGCAGTCTAATCTTGAAAAATGAAAGCAGTATAAAAGTTTGCTTATCTTTGGAATAGAAAAATATTGGCTATGAAAAAATACATACAGAATTGTAGAGCTAAAGGAGACCATCGGAAACAGGCTAGTTCCAACTGCGTTATTTTGCCAAGAGAGAAACTGGAATTTATGATAGAAAGATTGCAATATAGCTAGTGGTAACCAAGACACTGTGCTTGTGCTTCCTTATTCGGACCAATCAGTTATTTCAGTTTGATTTGAAACAGCCCTGAACCAATCCAGAGAATACCTTCTTTTTTTTCCTTTTTCCTGAGCTTCTGTTTGATTGCTTAATCTGTTTATTTCAAGTCTTTTATTTGTGTATAGCTCATGCTTTACTGTGATACTTTTTTTAATGACTAGTATAAAACTTGACCAGAAACTTTTAGCCAAATCCCTAGCTTGATATTTAAATATTTGTATACAAAGTAGATGTATTATTGTTATTATTTATTTTTATAGTTCCTTTATATTTTTATGCATTCAGTATATGTGTATTCTATCTGTCTGCTAATCTATGAAGATTTTGTGTATAGAGACTACAACTTTTTCTTTTTGTCTTAGTGTCAGCTAGATTTTTTAACATACAAGCGCAATTCATACTTAATATGAGTGAAAAATGAATGAAAGGATCATTAGGGAATATGCATTGGAGAAATCGGTAAAATAAACCTTATTCTTTTAATAAGTTACTTTAAATTTTTTTTATAAGTTACTGGGCCCTATTTATTTGCTAAGGTTTGTATTTTAAACAAAGATTTAAAAGCTTAGTGTGATTCATTAAAATTTTTCAAGTAGACTTCAAGATCATTTTTAATAACTTACGCATATAGCATTTATTCATTCAACAAATGCTTTTTGAGTTCAAAAGCATTTGCTGAATGAATAAATGATAAATGCCTAAATTACAGATTGAATGGGTAGTAGATAAGACAAAAATGTTCTGGATATGATCAAATCTTGTTTCACAAAAGACAATTTAGAAGAATGTTGTGAATAGTTATTTAAAACGATCTTGAAATCTACTTGGAAACATTAATCACACTAAACTTTTTAATTTTTGCTTAAAAGAGATATACAGAAGGGAAACACTCTTAGATTAAGGAAAAAGAATTAATATAAATTGCACTTTATAGCAGTTCAAATTACGGTAATTTAAATCTTTTATCAAATTCACATATACAGTATTCTGCATTCAGATTTTATATATGGTTATAAGAGAGAAAAGTTTTGTAGCCTCCATTTTAGGAGATAATGAAGGGTCAATGCAAGCAGCTTTTATGAGTTCTTTTTCCTTTTCAAGTTTTTCTCTCAAGAAATGTTGTTTTTCCTCCTTTTTAAAAAATTTTTTAAAACCTAAAATGGGCTTAGTTTCAAGACTAGAAATAACTACTTTCTCAACACAAGCTTTTTTTTTTAAACCAGTTTTCTGATGCTTAGGAATCTATATGTGGGACTGTTTTTGCTCATCTTTAGTCCCACTCTTTTTAGACTTTCTCTCGCTATTCCCCAGTAGTATTCCTATTTTCTTCCTACCTTCAGACTATTACTTCTGTTTGCTTTAGCCATCATTAACTCATTCACACAAATGTCTTCATGTTCTCATGTTGCTTTTGAGCGGTCCACTCCGTGTTATGTGTTGCCTCACCTGTATGTATACTTTTAAAATACTATTCGGCTTTTGGAATTTTGCTAAGGAAGACCAAGATGAATTAATCATGGCCTGGACATGAGGAAGGGACGTTTGAACCTGGTATTGAAATGTGAATATGAGTTTTCTAGACAAAAACAGGCAAAAAGCTTTCTATGAATAAGAAATAGTATATTCAAAGACAGAGTCAGTATGTTTCTATTTCTGAAATAACAGTCCCTGGAAGTATTAACTCAGAGTTGAAGGTTAACCAGATAAGTACCACAGATTTACTTTCCAAAGAAAAGCAATGTGAATAATCTTTTCTAACAACCATGCATCAGTGTCTATTTTCCCAGAGTCTAGCCAATTCAGATATTACTATTATCAGCATTTTAATTTTAAACATCTGATGAGTGAGAAATATTATCTTTCTTTTTATATTGTTTTTAGTGAAGTTGAGAATTGTTTTAAAACATTTTGTCTATTTGTATAATATTTCTCCTGTGAACTCCTCTTAGTAATCTTTACTAGATTCTATTCGGTTGTCCTTTTCACATCTATTCGTTTTGGCTATTTAGGGATATTAACCCTTCATTATATATTGCAGGTATTTTTGGCCAGCGTATTTCTTTTACTTTTTTGAAGTAGTACTTTTCTTGTTGCAGAACTATTAAGATTTTCATAATCAATTTTGACTTCTCTGTTTTGTTTGTTGTTAGAAGGACAATTCTTCACCTTGCAATTATTTTTTAAAATTTCCTTATTTTTCTAGAATGTTTATAGTTTATTTTTTATATTTATCTCTTCATGTACCTGTAAATGTTATTTTTATTTGTTGCTAGCTTGGATCTAAATAAATTTTATAAGCTGATCATCTCTTACAGTGTAGCCACTTATTAAATAATTAGTCCATTCCTCAGTGACTTGAAAATGCTATCCTTAGCATTAAATTGGGTATGTTTCTGGACTCCATTTTTTAAATTGATGTATTAGTTTTTTTCCCACATCAGTCACTTATTAAATTACTTAACCTCTAAGCTTGTTTCATCATAATAAAATGGAAATAATGATGACATCTACCTTGTTAGGGTTATGAGGAATAATGACGTAATGAATATTAAGCACACGTACCTTGATCATAACTGATGCTCAGTAAATGTTGTTGTTGTAATTATTGTTGTTATATTTTATAGTTATTGTGCTACTATATTATTGTCAGAATCACATTATTTTAATTTCTATCACTTCATAGAATTAATTGGTATCTGGTAGAGTAGTATAACTCCATCCCATCCTATCATCCTTTTACCAGATATCAAGAGTTGTCATGCATTTCTCTTCCAGATAAATTTGGGAGTCAGTTTAATCTCCCCAATCCATAATTCCCCCCAAATTGAAACAAATCCCAATTCCCCCCAGGATTTATTTCAATCCTGTTGAAATAAAACAAACAACAAAAGCCTGTTGGTATTTTGATTGGGATTACATCTTATTATGTAGGTTGATTTGGTGAGAACTGAGTAAAAAGATGTAAAATTTTAAGAAATGGTGACTGATTTTCTGTGGTTTACTTCATATTTTGGCAGTTACCTGATTTGCAAAAGAGATTACACATTAGTTATTCACAATGAGAGGAAACAAAATTGTTTTCAAGGCAGGCATTGAGCAAATTGTATGCCTAATGTCTTTTCAAGACTTTCTCAAAATGAGGGTTGCCTATCTGTGCACGATAATATATTGATGATTCAGATTATTATGTTTCTAATAATGTGAAGTTTGGGAACTATTACGCAAGGGCCTATTAGCATGTCTCAGGCACTAGGCATGTTGAACAGTGGTGCTCAAAATGTGATCCATGGATCACAAGAATAAGCATAAAATCAGTATAGAAATTAAGGGTAAATTTTTAAATGGTTTCTGTGAACTGACAGAGTAATTTATATGTTAACTCTGATAGTTTTAAAAATACAAATTTATATTTTGTATGTTATATGATTTTATTTTTCTGTTCTGACATAGATCGGAAACAAAAATAAAACAAAACAAAACACTGGTTCTTCATCACAAATAGTTCAGTAGTTGGAATACATTAGGCCAAGAGGGAACAGGAAACCTTGGCTTAAATTGACCTAATCCCTCATTTCCCCCCAAGCCTCAGTATGCTCATATATAATGGCCACTTTTCTGTTCCAATAATTTTGCTGCTAATTTTCATTAGTTTGTTTATGTGTGTCTGCCACATTTGTCAGATTGCTTTTGAGAAAGATGGTGTCAGTTTACCTTCCTGCCAATAGTTTATGCGTGCCTTTTCTTAGCACTCCAGGAAGCCAAAATTCAGGAGTCTTAGATTTAAAAAAAAAACTTTGCTAACTTCTTATAACATTAGTAAATTATATGTTAATTTAATTTGCATTTTTAATTTTTAGTGTGGTTGTACAGTTTGCCATATCTTTATTATTTTTATTTCTCTGTGTTTGTATCTTGTTCCTTTCTTCATTTACCTGTGGGAGTATTGGTATTTGATTATCTGTTTTCTTTGTTGTATGTACATATGTATTAACCTTTTGTCCGCTAATACAAAACTTCTCTCACATTTTGTTTATTGCCTTTAATGTTATGATAATACTGTATTTTTTGTATTTTTTAAATCTATTATTTCTTCCATTATGCTTAAATGTAGAACATTGTCTTTCAACCAAAGATTTACCAAGTATTTATGCTATTTTTAAAGTTTTTTAGGGGAATGAATTTTAACATTTGTTTCTGTTTGTTCTTTAATCCCTCTAAAACTTGTTTTGTTGTATGCATGGAGTAAAGATCTACATTATTTTACTCCTTCAGGTGGCTGTCTAATTATCCATCAGTGTTTTCTAAATTATTGTATCCTTCCCTGCTGATTAATCTTGCCTACATTTATCATATATGTTCAGATTTGGGATTTTTTTCTCATATTGATGTACATTAATACCAGATGATTGTATATCATCAGTCAGTCCCCAACTTTTTTGACACCAGGGACCGATTTCATGGAAGACAGTTTTTCCATAGACTAGGGGAGAGGGGAATGGTTTTGGGATGATTCAAGCACATTACATGTATTGTGCAGTCAGACCTCTCTGCTGATGATAATCTGTAACTGCAGCCACTCCCCAGCGCTAACATCACCACCTCAGCTCCACCTCCGATCATGAGGCATTAGATTCTCATAAAAAGTGCACAACCTACATTTCAATTGCATGCACAATTTAGAGTAGGGTTTATGCTCCAATGAGAATCGAATGCTGCCTACCGATCTGACAGGAGACGGAGCTTACGCGGTGATTCAGGTGATGGGGAGTGGCTGTACATACAGACAAAGCTTTGCTTCCTAGCCCGACACTCACCTCCTGCTATGTGCAGCCTGGTTCCTGATAGATCACAAACTAGTACCTGTCTGCAGCCTGGGGATTGGGTACCGCAGTTCGACATATCGTAGGCTTTTAATACCTGACGATATTAGCCCTCTTTCCCCAGTCTTTTTGAAAATGTTGCTAGTTATTTTTACTTGTTTTTTCCAGATGAATGTTTGAATCATTTACAGTAGTATTCTGGTTTATGTTTGAAAACTAAGATGAAGAAACTTACGGTTTTTTATTGTTTTGATTCTGAGATATATTGACGTAGGATGTAGCAAATGATATTAACTATCATTAGTAAACTTAAGTGTGCCTCTAGCACAGTTTTTTTTATTTCCCTCAATTCACTTATCACATATTTACATATCTCTTTTGACAGCAAGTTCTGCTGTTGATACAAAGAACGCTTAAACATCAATAATTCTCCATTTTATTAATTTAAAAGTCTATACATTTAAAATGGATTTATACATTTATAAGATTTTTACATATATGCATAAATATCTAATACATTCATAAGTAATTTCCCTTCTTGACATAGCTCATGCTTCATGGAAAATTCACCACAATTTAGTCAAAAATTTTGCTCTCTGCAATTTAGGTAAAATTAAATTATTTTATTTTTAAACTTTTTCCTCCTTTTGAACAATCTTATGGGGAAAAATTAAAATGACTTCCTATTTCCTTGCCTCAAGTCATTTACAATTTGATTACATTTGTGGTTTTGGAGAAAATGTATTTTATATTTACGTATTTTTTAAAAGCAACTTTTAAATATCCCATATTGGCACCATAAGCCATGGACTGATGAATTCATTAAAGTTCTTAGGAATTTCCTTAAGGGTACACTTACTTATATAAGAACAGTATAGGCTGTCTTAGAGTTACAGGAGTGATAATGCATGCTGTAAAAATATGGTAGGTTAAATATGTAAATTGACTAATGTTATTAATGAAATAAACTACACTACATTGAAACAGGATTTCCATGCATAGATCAGTCATGATATCAACGTATTATCCTGATGGCTAAAGTTGCAAAGCTATCATTATTTTTTAACACTCCTTTATTATATTATTTAGCTTCTATTTTAGAAGGGTTTTCTGCTACTTTCTGAGATTGTTTAAAGTCTTAATCTCATCCATAAATTCTGTCTTCTATGTAACAATAGTCATCTAGCCTTTGCTTAAAAATTTCAATCTCTTACTACCCTTCCCCTTTTTGTTCTTCAGATGGCTTTGATTGTTAAAAAGTGTTCCTGTTATTGAGTTGAAATCTGATATCTTTTAGTCTAAGAATGTTCCTTTTTCTGCTGTAGCTAAACAGGAACTCTACTCTTTCTTACCTTCTATGATTATTAATACGTCAGAGGACAGCCATTATGGTCCCTCGAAGTCTTCTGTTCCCCATCCTGAGAAGACTCTTTTGAATTCTTAAGAAGTTGGTGACAGCTTTAAATAAAATGTGCATCATCATACCTTGATATCTAATAAAAAAAATGAAGACTAAAATTAAGTAAAAGAATAAGATTATATTATATTACAAAAAATAAATAAATAAAACGTGCAGTTACTAAATAAGTACAGTATACCAAGTGTTCCCTGACCATCACTGGGAAGGGGGACCTATTAATTCGTCTCCTGACAAAATGGTATTTCATAGCTCCTTTCTGAGTTCTCAGAGCACTCACTTATGTGAACTGGAATTTACATTCTGTAAATCATCTTATTTTCTTTTAATTATTAGTAATTTGAAAACATTTACCTTAGCTACATCCAAGGATTTTTCCTTGCTACTCTCAAATAGATTGCCTGGCAAATAACATTTCTTTCTTTTTAACACCACAAAAGAGTTCCTTTAAACTGTTTTATTAACTTGTAGCCCTCCTGACCGAACTCCAATCCTCTCTTCACTAATCCCTATCCTTTTTCTTCCCTGTGTCACATTGTTTTGATGCACTCATGTTTATGTTTGTAAATGTTCTTAAGTAATTTTATTTCACATAAATCTTGCAAAGACCTTGTTCCATGGCCAGATAAGATCATTGTCATCCTTCTGCAGTTTTTAAATTAGTTCTGTTTTAGACAATGACTAGTCACTAATTGTTGACTTACTAATTTATATGATTAGGTGATTAATTAGCTATGGAACTTTAAATAAGTTGCTTAAGCTCTCTGTGCCTTGGGATCTTTTAATGCTAAACAGAAGATTAAGTAGAATAATTTCTACAATGCCTTCCTGCTCAGATTTCTTATCTGAAAGCTCGTCTACAGACATCTGAATGTTCTGCTAATGACATGGAGGTGAATACTCCAAATTTTCAAGGAGAAGAGGCTATTTTATTAATTCATTCTGTGAGTGAGAGACTTTTAAAAAGTTATTTGAGGTTTACAACTTGATGTTATGAGGTACATGTAGATAGTAAAATGGTTACTATAGTGAAGCGTATGAATATATCCATCATCTCACATACTTTTTTTTTGTGCCAAGAGCAGCTAAAACCTACTTATTTAACAAAATACTTAATACAGTTTTATTTACTATAGCCCTCATGTTGTACATTAGTTTTCTGAATTTGTTTATCCTGCGTATCTGCTGCTTTCTATCCTTTGAACTACACCTCCCCATTTTCTTTTCCTCCCACCTGCTTGTGGTAACCACTATTAAATTCTGTTTCTGTATATTTGACTTCCCCTCCTTCTTTTTTCAGACCTGAAGGACATTATGATAAGTGAAATAAGCCAGACACAGAAAGAAAAATATTATATGATCTCACTTATATGTGGAATTTAAAAAAAGAAGAGACATTTTTGAATGCCACAGAGAGAGTGAAATTTATAAATATAGCTTCCAGAGTTTATGTCTTTTTTTCAGGCCTTTTCCTGAAAGTTTAAAGAGAATGTGATTTTATGAACCATACTATAGGGCACTAGTTGTTTCTGTCAAAAACTTTATTGAAATTAAATGAAGATATTATAATGAAAGCTCATTAAAAACTTATGTGATACTTTTCTAGAATAGAGAAATTATGTTTGATGAAGTTTAATAAATAAAAATGGTCAAATTCAGAAATTTCTCATGTGTAGGTAATTGGAAAATTGAATAATTGTTTACTGGAATTAGGTTAATGATGCTAAGAATGACTTGAAAGCATGTTACGTGGGGTTTATTAAGGATATTGTGCACATGTTGCTTGCTTGCATGCATTTCTCTTGTGATTTACTAAAAAGGGAAACATATGCTTGAATAATATGTTCTCATGCTGAGAGACTTAATTATTTTTCATGATGGGTTCCAGTTGAAAAGAAAATTTCTCACAAATTGGCAACAGGATAAATTTATACTGTCAGCTAGTACACTCTACTAGCCTATGTCACTAAATGCTGCTTCTCTTCTGTACACCTTACCATAATGTGTGCCATCACTTCATAAGCATCTGCTACATTTTGGAAGAATGCCTCTTGAGAGACATTAGGCATCATCCACTCAGTTAACATAAAGCTACATTTCTTAGGCTAAAGAGAATTCTCTGAAACTAGCAACATCACATCTCTCTCTTTTTGTATTAACTGTTATTACCTGGAGACTAGAGTTATGTTACTTGGTATGGTAGCTGCTACCCACATGTGGTACTGCATACTTAAAATGTGTCCAGTCTGAATTGAGATGTGCTTTATGTATAAAATATATGCCAGTTTTCAAAGCCTTAATACATATAAAAAAAGAATATGAACTATCTCATAATAATTTTATATTGATTACCTTTTGAAATATTTTTATATAGGTTAAGTATGTTGTTAAAATTAATTTCATTTGGATTTTTTCCTTTACTCTTAAACTATTTATTAGAAAATTTAGATTGTGTTAGTGGCTCACATTGTATTTCTCTTGTACAGCACTGACCCGGAGTGATTAATTACTTGTAGAACAGAGTAACTGTGAATATTAGTAGCCTCAAAATTTAACTTTGTATACAGTATTTCTTAATTTTATAAATTTTTGTGTGCTTTATTCTGTTCCCTATGAGTATTTCTACTCCAGCTATGTGCTTATATTGTTTTCTATGCCTGGAATGGCAAACACCTGTTCCCTACTCCTACCCCATTGAATTTAATGTGTTTGTATTTTAAGGTCTCCTGAAAATCTCAGACCATTCCTTGATACTGTTCTTGCTTACTCCATGTTGATTTCTCTCTTTTCCGAACTTATTTTGCATCTATAAAGTATATGAGAAAGCTAACACCTAATTATATTTTAAAGGCATTTCTAAAGGTGTTATGTGTTTCGTAGATTAGGAGCATTTTGGGAAGGGAGTAGCAAGGCATAGGTTCTTCTGTTTTCTCTAAAATGATCATCTGCAGTACAACAACAAGCTGTCAGTGAATAGTTGGTTAATGTTCCCTTCATGAGCTATAACTTTAGTCATTCTTCAGCTTCCTAATTCCTTGAGAGATATTACCAATACCCAAAAACATATATTGATGGTTTATAATTATGCTCTTTTGGTTAAGCCAATTATAAGTGGTACTTTAGAGAAAGTGAAGTTATGACACTTCGATAAAAAACATGAAGGAAATTCACTATCGCATTTTTAAACTTTATAATATTCTCTTTGGACTTTATCTGTAATATCTACCTTTTTACTTTAAAAAATGTTCTTTGAATATTCAGGATGATGCTCGCCAACTGTTTGTGCTTGCTGGTGCTGCTGAAGAAGGCTTTATGACTGCAGAACTTGCTGGTGTTATAAAGAGATTGTGGAAGGATAGTGGTGTACAAGCCTGCTTCAATAGATCCCGAGAGTACCAGCTTAATGATTCTGCAGCATAGTAAGTAATCATAACTTCGAACTAAACGATCATGAATAATTACTTGCAAGTCAAATATACCTCCAAGTCAATTTTATTACAGAGTTGGCTGACACATTCTTGTACAACTTAGGATATTCAGGATGACAATATTTGAAAACTTTCTGTCTTTTTTTTGTGTTTGTAGATGGCAGTGCTGTTATTTCTTATGTGTTCAGTGGTGTCTCAAGAGACTCATACTTACGTAATTTTAATTGAAACATGCAGAATGGGACTGTTTCCAGTATATTTCCAAGAAAGTAATTGGAATTTCCCAAAATTCACTCTGAATTTAGGTGTATCTCTAGTTTACTTGGAGCTAGCAAAATGAGAGGCTAACTGATTAGAGTTTTTTTTTCATTATACTAATGGTGCCTGAGAAAAGAGGTACTTGCTTAGTGATAGACACCTTAAGTAGGAATTTTTTTGAAGGGGTGCGTGGTAATCCTAAGATATTTTCTCACTATGTAAAATAGCTCTGCACTTGAAAATTTTCAGTCTTGTGTACCCTGTTGCATTAGACACTGTTTACTGATATTTATGTACAGGTTTTGGAAGAAAAATTTGCCTTGATTTCTAGGCAGTGGCCCCAGAAAGTTGACAAAGCAAGTTATGATAAAACCTAATCAGGGAGTTTTTTGTTTGGTAATCTGCATAGAATTTTAAAAAATCAAGTGTTTATTTCCATAATTTGATATACATACTTAAAAATGTCAGATAAGATATGTGTAGCATTATTTGGTCTTTAAAACATGTGCTGTGCATTAATTTTTTTTTTCCAACAATGTTGCATTTTCTTGACAGAGCTGTTGGCTCTTAGGGACACAAGTAAGGATTAGATAGATTACTGGTATTGGAAGGTCTAATTTTGCCGCAGTGAAAAAAACAAATGGTTACTGAGGACCTAATTATCTTAAGATACATTATTTATTGAATATCAGACAGAGTAGGCACTATGTATTGGGTGATTTAGTGTGAGTGAATAATAATAATACACATCGTATCACCCACAACAATCTTTATAAACATACATTTCTTACTCTACATTTTACACTTATATAAATCACTTATATTATTACATATATGGTTTATAGATATGTAACTTAATTCTTACTGAATATATAGCCCATCCCTCCAACTGATATTATCACTTCTATGGGGAAATATTCTTTTACCGACTGAGTGCTCATAATGTGATGTACTACATTTATTTTGAGGTTATTTGATTCATATTTATGTTCTGATTCTTTTCTATCTCTGCCACTACACTGTAAGTTCAGTAATGTCTGTTTTTGCCCAATGGTATATCCCCATATAGTCATCCCTCAATATGATACTGTTTAATAATGAATGAATTAATAAGAACTTCACAGAGGTTAAAAGACAAATTAGGAAAATTACTTAGAGGAAAAACACAACACTTAAGACATAATATTTGCTTTGGCACAACTGTAGCATCTGCAGACATATTTAAATAGGAATCACTATTGTAGTGAGAAGAGTATTCTGAGCGGAGCCCAGTGAAAAGAGCTACTTAATAATTAAGGGGTGCTACTTGGTGATGATAGGTTGAAGTCCTCTTCCTCACCATTTGGGGGTACTTCTAGACTCCCTCAGTCTCTTAACCAAGACCTTCTCTCCTGTGCACACTGCTTGGAAATACATTGAGAAAAATGTGTTGCTCCAGCTTCCCATTATTTCATTTCTGCTAATTCTTACCTTAAGATGGAATAATGCAGCCACTTTTTAAGAATGAAGGAAGTAATAGAAACCTTCTTCTCCGTAATGGTTAGAGAGCATCTTGATTTCTGAGTTCCTCAGATGGTGGGATGCTGCCAGGTTGCTCATTAGGACTGTGATGGCTTAAAATGATTGGATTTTTCACAGTACATTTTTTTTTCTTTTTTGTCTTGTTGAAATATAAATATGTATTATTTTTAGAGACTATTAGAACTATGGCGTTTTTAAGCAAAGGAATCTGTGAGTAACCAGAGCACGTTTTAAATAAGTTGCTATTTTAAAGGGATAATCAGTAAAATCTTGTCATGGCTTGTTTTATTTATTAAATCAGATTTTAATACAGTAAAATATTATGTATGTAAAATTAAAAGCACAGATAAAGTACGGGGAGATTATCACCAATGTAATAATAAAATTCTCTTAAATTCAGTAAATAATAGGTAACTCAAGCTATCATCTCTCTGTGTATTTTAGTATCAATACCACTACATATACTTGACTGTCTGAAACATTTTTGTTACTAATTTAGTGTTTGGATAGTTTTCCAACTCTATCTCCAACAAATCAAAGAAATTGAACTTCTTCTGTTTGCAAGACCAGGTTCTAAATGGCCAAACAACAGTTTCAGAGGGTAAAATCAATTTAAAATTTCAGTAGTTGGCACCTCTCTATTACCTACATTTCTGTTCTAAGTTATTGGTCATGTTACTACTCTAGTATTACAGAATGTGCGGTGATCCTCCCCACATCCGGCTAACCTTAGGAACTGATTTCAGACTTCTAATTTAAAGTTGTACATAGCTTACTAGTGGCCTTACTCTCTAAGAAAGAAGATGTGACTATTTTTGTGTCTATAATGACTTACGGCCTCTCCTAGTAGCAGTGAGATTCCCTTTTTTCTGTTCCATTATTCATGTTTCTATTTGTAACCCTTACTATCATTGAATCCTCCTTTAATCATCTGGGTCCACATTAATCTCTCCATACCTGGACTTTTTGTGAATTATTGCCTCTACTGTATAATTAACACAAAATAATTTACATTGAATGGTATGATACCATTACATTTTTATATCACAACGTGTTTAGCATCATTGGCAGAGTTATTAAATGAGTGACTAATATGGGTATTGATTTAGAGAGCAGTAAAATGCAGAGTAAAGGAGCATGTGCATTGTTTTCCCGTGTGTAACATAACACTGGTTGAAAAGAAACAGCCCATTCAGCCTTTGGCCAAGGATTTCTTCACTGCTTGCTCCAAAATTAAGACTTTTAAAATCTTCAACAAAAGAGTGATGTCTGGAACACAGTGCTAGATAAAAAAATCTGTAATAAAGAATTTTTAGAAACAAACTCATGTTGTGCATTAGTTTGGGTGTCTTTTAAAAAAGGTACTCTCTTTCCTTTGAATTACTAATCATCATCCTTAAGAAACAGTATACACATTTTAAAAAAACTAAAAGAGCTTTGTGACTGGAGGAGAATAAACATTTTAATTTCAGTGGGAGTTATGTAAGATAAAAGGTTAAACTGGTTGTTTTAGGTCATTACACAGAAATTTAAAAACTTAGTGATTTCAGAGTATTACATGCATTGAAATATGTTTTATTGTTTAAAATGATCTTTATTGACTCTATTTACCATTAACATATTGTTTTGTTTATATTTTTCAGCTATTTGAATGACTTGGACAGAATAGCACAACCAAATTATATCCCAACTCAACAAGATGTTCTCAGAACTAGAGTGAAAACTACAGGAATTGTTGAAACCCACTTTACTTTCAAAGATCTTCATTTTAAGTGAGTAACTTTGAAACATATGATTTCTAAATTTAAAGTAAAACACGTTGGTTTAGAAATAAAAGGTATAATAACAGTTTACAGCAGTTTTACAGTTAGAAATTACAGTTGGAAGGAAGCTTTTCTTAGATGATTGGATAAAAGAATTTTGAAGTGAAAGAGGGCAAAAAGAAGCATTTTTAGAGAGAATATTTTTATTTAAGAAAAAATAGGCAAATTCCTTTGCTATAGTTTTTACAGTGATTGAAACAAAAATAGTTTTTGGCTTCAGTTTCTAAATAGAAAATACTCTCTAATATTGTGTGTTTTGGGAAAGTGTTGCCATCTATTTTTAGGTAAAGAGTTTTACTGATAGAACATATGCTTATTTATGGAAATGTTAAAAAAGGGTGTACCTTTTTCAAAATTTTTCATGAAAATTTTTATTCATAGGGAGTTGATGTTTGCATTTTTTCATGTTCATTTAATTTAAAGTGTGCTCATATTAACTTACTGAGGTCTGAGCAGACACAGTGAATTGTAGCCATTAGAAATGGAGGGGATCCTGGAGTTCATTTTGTCCAGTCCCCTCATTTTATTATGAACCAGGCTCAGGGAAGTTCAGTGAAACATTACATTCAAATGAACAGAACTGCATTTCTCTTTTTCCAATAAATAACAGCTTTCAAGGTATGAGAAAAACTGTTAGACTTACAACCAAATGTAATGTTTTAATTTTCAGATTCTTGTTTTATCTATACAGCCTTCCCGGTCAGTTACTTAATCTGTTTTACCCTTCCGGGTCATCTGCTGCCTGATTTTAGGTATCATGACTTTATTCTTCAAAATATCCACTTACTAATTTCACTGTTCATTCAATCAAAATTGCCATTTAGTGTGCATTATTATTCATTATTTCTAATCACCTTATTCTAGTTAAAATAATAAAGTTATGGAAAAAGTGGTTGCATATCTCGTATAAAGATATATACATGAACAAGATAATTTAATATTACAGGATTTTCTACTAAAACAAAACGTGTGTTTTCATAGAAATCTAAGAGGACTGTCATGTTACTTGATCTTAAAAAGTACCAATTAAAAATAATTTACACATATTTCTCTTCCTCCCTTAGTATTATTTGTTTTACTGTGTTGAAGCTAAACAAAGGGGCTAGCAGTTCTTTTTTAAAATCTAGTTTGTCATAATTCAGATCCATTTAAATGTCACATTTCCTAAGTGCCAGGTAAGTGTTCAGCAGAAGGGACACCAAGCACAGAGCCCTTGAAGAGCTTGTGAGGGAGGCCCTTCTGAGTTGACAGTACCTAATTTATGTAAATGATAGTCACATTATCCATACTATATTAAAACCCATGCATTTCCTACATTCCCTATACCATATAAATTTTCACTAATATTCTTGGAAGTAAAAATAATAAAAATACTAGAATTAAATGCATTGTAGATATATAGAGAGTTTTTTGTTCTTATCATTTTTCTTAGTTTAACAGATAGGGTTTTTGTTTGTTTGTTTTTTTAACCCAACTAGGTTGAGATTGATTTTAAGGAAGATGCAGCTGTAGTCATGAGCATCAGTTAGATGTCATTTCACTTCTGCAGAGCTTTATAGAAATGTTGACTCAAACTATATTCTCCAGTTGTCACTGCAGAAAATCAGATTAGAAAAGACATTTATGATGTGTTTTATTTTTTTATGAAAATTATAATTTTCATACTCCATATTTTTCTGAGTTTTAATATTTTAGATACTATGAGGGATTAGCTAAATCGTTCGTTACCTGCTTAGGATATATTTTTTTCAGATTATGTTTAGTTGAGGTTTTTGGTTTCTTCGTAGAAATTCAAGCTTCACAAGTTTGTGTTACTATATCCCCTTAGCTTTCATCCTACTCCATTCCCACAATAACAAAAAAGTAGAATGAATAGAAGATAAAAAAGCAAAAACAATAAGCTGTTAAATCATTCTTAATTTGTCAAAAAGTAATTTATCTGCATATGGTTTGCAAATGGAGTATCTCATATTGTTAGTGAAATTATTTTTCCTCTTTTGCTTAGATTAAAAATTATATGATTCAAGATAATTCTAAATCTTTCGTATGAATTGTGGATTTTTGCTTCTAATGCTCTGAAACAGTAATGATAATAAAGCAGAATTTCTAAAAGCATCTTGAAAAAAGCTTCCTAGTCAGAGGTAACAGTTCACCTCATAGAGAAGGTTAACTGTTACAAATTCTGAGCACAGTTAAATGTATGCAACTATAGCTCTGATTGCTTCCCTAGGTATTTTAAGTATAGTATGTTTGTTACTATCATTTGTCACTAATTTATCAGTGGTTTATGTAATTGAATTTCTAGAGAACTGAAGTTTAATTTCAATTTTCTGTGACGACTTCCCTCCAAGAAACATTGCCCTTCTTTCTTAAACAAAGATATAGATTATAATTTATAATTTAGTTATCTGGCAACATTACCATTATGCTTTAGCATATGCTTTTAATTTTTTGTTTTTGTTTTTTTGTAAGCTCTCAGTGGACATTTTTTGCTACTGATATAATCTCTTATTTAAATCACTTACCTTCTTTTAGTCTGCTTACTACTACATCTAGAATATTAAATAACATGTCAGATCTGAGGACTACAGTCATATTTATCTTAAAAGTGTGAAGTGATTTTCATCATAGATAAGTATACTGTTAGAATGAGACTTTAAACTTTTAAACCTAGTGCACTTTAGATTCTGATTTTTTGTTTACTTTGTTTTAATGACCATGTTCTAAAGCAAACTTAAATTATGTTTAGTTAATGGCTTATAGTAGTCTGACCTTATCTGTAGGAGATACATTCTAAGACCTTGGGTGGATTTCTGAAATCACTGATAGTAGTGAACCCTATATATACACACAAACTGTGTTTGTTCCTATACATACATACCTATAATAAAGTTTACTTTATAAATTAGGCACAGTAAGAGACTAACAGCAATTACTACTAATAAAATAGAACAGTCACAACAATATACTGTAACAAAAGTTATGTGAATGTGGTCTCTGTCTCTGAAAATACTGTAAATATTTTCAGGCCGTGGTTGACTGCAGGTAACTGAAACTGCAGAAAGTGAAACCACGGAAGAAGGGATTGCGGGGAAGGACTATTGTATTTCTAACCAGTATAATCTGAGAAGAAAATTCATGGAGTTGGGGTTAGCAAGTGAGGGTTCTAGACCTAGTTTCCACTTTTAATTAGCTGAGCAAACTTGGTTAAAATTCTTCACAGAGACACTATTGCAATCTTGCTCTTTATCACAGGCTCAAGGATAAAATGAGTTATTGCCTATAAAAAATGTTATAAAGATAAGAATTCTATAAATATATGATAATAAATGGCAAATGTTAAATTGATTATTTGATACTTAAAGCAGTGTGACTGTATAAAACTCACTTTTAATCTTGGTTAGATACATTCTTAAACATTTATTTGC
Source organism: Lepilemur ruficaudatus (assembly GCA_963574885.1). Taxonomy (NCBI): domain Eukaryota; kingdom Metazoa; phylum Chordata; class Mammalia; order Primates; family Lepilemuridae; genus Lepilemur; species Lepilemur ruficaudatus. The sequence continues at coordinate 315 of CAUYRT010015771.1, read as the reverse complement.
AGACCATAGTTATCACTTCCAGCCTAGGTTTTTCAAAATTGTCATTTCAACAGCATTCAGTAAAACTGACTCTCGGCCAGGCATGGTGGCTCACGCCTGTAATCCTAGCACTCTGAGAGGCCAAGGCAGGAGGATTGCTTGAGTTGAGGATTTTGAGACCAGCCTGAGCAAGAGTGAGACCCTGTCTCTACCATAAATAGAAAGAACTTAGCGAAACAACTAAAAGTGGAAAAATTTAGCTGGGCACGGTGGCGCACGCCTGTAGTCCCAGCTACCCGCGAGGCTGAGGCAGGAGGATCGCTTGAGCCCAGGAGT